>VZRX01010354.1:30344-41461 GCA_013398075.1 Notiomystis cincta
TGAAAGAAATGAGGGACTTGTCTTTGCAAAGCAGCTGTGGGCCTGCTGGTTGGTAAAACTGGCACTGAGAGATAAAGGAAACAGTGGGAGAGATTCCATAGGAATTCCCCTGATTAACACCAGGGACAGACAGGAAGATGTGTGTGTATTTGGAATATGCAGTAGAAGGGGTTTTAGGTATCAGGCGTTCCGGGAAGTCTGTACCTCTCAAGTACCTCAGATAGTGAGGAAAGAGAGAGGGAAATGTGGCCGGGAAATTGGGATAAAAAGGAGGCTGTGTCCTCCAAAAATTTGAGAGACCCCATGGGAAATGCCCCATGGCCTCTCCCTTTATTCCAATAAAGTTACAGGACTCCTCTGTCTCCTTTTTGGACCTAAACCTCTGGCGTTCGTGGATTAATTTTCCTGACAACCCTAAATGGCACTTTTGGGGAATTATTTTTATCCTTTCGGTTGACACATCAGATGCCTAAATCCCACCAAATCCCAGCAGAGACTCTTGGAAGACTTCAGCATTAGCAGCCCCCCCTCTAAAAACCCCGCAATCACCTCCAAAACCATTAATATTGCATAGGTGCAGCACCAGCAGCTGGATTTCCAACCACGACCCTGCTCATTTAACAAGGAGAATTAAATTTATTTATTTATTCCTTTGTGACCTGGTGTAAGAGTGAGAGGTCTGAACATTTTGTGAAAGAGTTCTCTAAAGCTTGTTGGGTTTTATTGCAGAGCCAAATAAACAAATGGGGATAAAAGCTTTGCATTAATTTTTCTGGTTTATGTCCTGCTTAAAAGTGCTCCTAATGATCTCAAAGTTCTTTTCTTGCTTTTTTTTCCCCACTTTATCCATCGATTAGGAAGCACTGAGGCACAGGATGGGGCTCTGCCTCCAATGCTGGCAGGGGGAAGGAAAATGCAAAATATTGAGGGATTTATTAGAGATGGAAGAGCAGGAGGGAGATGCTGGCACAGAGCAGCTACACCTGTTCTCTGTTCAGGGAGGTGTCAGTGTGAGGGGTTTTAGGGAGGATGAAATGGCTTTGACATGTCCATTTAGTTGCCAGCATGGCTGTGTGGTTTCATTTCAGAATTTTGCTCTTCTAAGTGCACATGCAATTGTACAGTGCTCCCTCAAACCCTGGGCAACACTCCTGCCCTGCTCTTCTCCTCACCCCACAGGACCCAGAACACCACCCAAAGGAAGATATACCTTCTTGGGCCATCCCTCACACCCTCCCTGTGCATGGGAATGACACTGCCAGCTCCCAGTGAGGAGGGAACTCCGTAGGCCCCCAGGCCTTTGGTAGATCCAGAGGCGTCTTGCTGTAACCCCACCAGCTCATCCTGGACTCCAGGATGAATCCCAGCAGAGCCTTCAGCTGACACAACTGGTCCCTCACCATTCCTCTGTCTGCTCACAATTCCACAGTCGTGGTCCTCTCACTCAGAGTGTGTTGGGAACTGACCACAAGGTGAGAGAACCCCAGAGAGGTCCCTGGGTTGGGTTCTCAAGGTTCTGAGGCAAAGAAAGTTCGAGGAACCCAATCCAAGGGAGGTTATTTCCATTGCAAGATGTGTTTGGGAACATTTCCCCTATAGTTCATCCTATGGAGCAGCATGGAGAGCCTCCTGGGATCCGAGAGCATCACCAGGAACAGGAACAGCCACAGCAGAAGCAACCCCATGGGTTGCATTTGCATTATTCCATAGGAATTCCATACATTTCTGCATGGGGGAGAAGGTGCCCAAGTGAAAAACCTCAGGTCTGGGGCACTTGGATACCCAGTGCTGTCCCCTCTCCCATCCCTCCCTGGGCACTGCTCCCAGGGGCACTGGGACACAGCACTGCCCAGCAGAACATTCCACATAGAAATACAGCAGGAATCAAACAGCTCTCTAGGAAATCAGTTTTGGGGTTATTTCTGCATCTCCCACCTCCTGCTGCCAGGAGCTGGGTGTCACGTGGTGATGTCACTGTGATGGAACACAGGCTGGAGAACCACAGAACTCCAACCTGCTAACTGCCAGGACCCAGAAGCTGGTTGGAGGTAGTCAAGCTGTGGAAAAATAAGTCAAGATGGAGCTGTCTTCACAGGAGACATCCTATACTTCTGACCTAGAAGATCCAGCTTGGTGGGTGGTTTCAGCTTCTCCTGACCATCCTGGAGATGATACGGGAGCATCCTGCGATGCTGCCACTGGATGCCTCGCAGACAAAAACATCCTTGAAGGTTGGCCTGATGAATCCTGGGACCCAAGCATGATGATCTGCTCCTTGGAGATCTCTACTAGCACCAAACCTTTGGCTGACTCCTTCCTCAAGCTCAGGGAGATCCTGAGCAGCCAGAGCTTCGAGTCGATCTGGTGGGGCAATGATGGGAACTGCGTTGTGATCGGAGAGAAGCTCTTCAGGAAGGAGGTGCTGGGCAGGAGGGGGCCCAAGATCTTTGAAACTGAGTCTACAAGAGGCTTCCTTCTCCAAATCATGTTCCATGGATTCCACAGAATGGAAGGAGATTCCCCCCTGCTGACTCCATGGAAGAGCTCTGAGCAATAGCAGCAGCCGGGTCTGTGCTGGGAAAGGTACGACAGCTCCTCCTGACTCAGATTCCTTGGGACACTCAGGGGGAGGTTCAAGTTCAGCTAAAATGTGCCTTGACAAAGCTGGAGATGGGATGGGAGCAAACAGCCTAATTTTGTCTTGGGGTCAGTCACTTTGGACACGCTGAGGGGCCTGAAAACTAGCGGGGTTTGGGTTTCTTCAGCAGTTTCTAGCTTTTGAAAACCCTACACTTCTCTGCTTCCAAAGGCTCAAAACATGAGGGTGGTTGTGACTTAACAAAGCTCTGTCCTAGCACTTCTCTCAGCCAAAGCCTGAGGTGTGAAATGCCTGAGAGTCCTTTAAACACCCAGTTGTCCTTTCTTGTGCCAACTCCTGGATCTCCTTCTGATCTCTTCCTCCTCCTTTCAGCAAACAACTCCTTTCCTTTGCCTTTTGCAGCTGCTGTTCTACTCCAACCCCCTTTTCACAAGGGATGACCCGCCCTGTGTCTGGAGGGGTGTGCAGGGTGCTAGGGAAAGCACAAACCCCTTGGCTGCATCTCCCTCGGGCACTGGGATCCTGGCAAAGCAGCCAAGGAAAAGGTGGGATGCTCAGCTGGCAGCGGGAGTGGAGGAGGACACCCGGACATCTGCAAGCAGCAGATCCACAGTGCCTGAACCATGGGCAGACACAACCACCTGGCTGGGCAGTGCCAGGCCCTCCCCATGCAAACAGCCCTGCAGACACAGCCCTGCCAGCACCCAGGACTCAGCTCCTGCTCCAGCCACAGCTCCTCTGCCCCACGCCACCCCTCCTGTCCCATGCGGGCCCCTCACACTCATGAACTGCCCACATTCCGCTCTGGGCAGCCAAATCCAGGTGCTGCACAGGTGTCTGGGGCTGCACTGCCCTGTCCCGCCCTCTGTGGTTTGGGATGGTCATGCTGCAGTCAGGGCCAGTGCTTGGCCATGCTCCAGCCCATGGCCACTGCCCCACCTGCACCTGCATGGCCAATGCTGCTGGACCTTGGCCAGAGCTGGACTGGGAAAAGCAGGGACCATAGGGAGCTGTAGGGTCACAGAGGTAGAAAAGCAGCACAGGAGGAAGCAAGAATACATTGTTGTTCTCAATAATAAACCTTTTCACATTGCTCTGCAGTGTCATAGTCACTGTCCCACACATGGGCAGGAGGCCCTTCAGAGATACTGAGGGTCTGGCTCCAGCCTGGGATGGCCAAAGGCTCCAGCCCTTGCAGTGCCCTTGGCAAAACCCAGCCAGCGGTGGCTCATGGCTCCTCCAGGAGCTGCAGCAGCACCCAGGGCCACTCCAACCACAGCATCCCCTCATCATTTGGGGCAGTCCGTGCCCCTTCCTCCTACTACTCAGAGCAGGTCTGGAGGCAGTGGGGCTGTATCGAGATGACTTGGGCTTCTCTGCCCATCTCACATTACAGCTGGGATAACTACAGCCCTGCCCAGCCCCGAGAGCACATGTGAGGGGGAACTGCTGCTCTTTTCACACTCTGAGCTGAGTGAGTTGTCATCTTGGCTCCCAAACTCCCCCCAGCCACAGCAAGATGCAGCCTCCTTCCAGCAGCACTTCTACACAAAGCTGTGGAGGCTTTTAAAGCTTTCAGTGGGCATCCAAAATGTGAAAAAAAAAGGAAAACAGAAATCCAATGGATCTGGAAGGTTTTTCCCCCCCTCAGATCTGTGGACAAGCATGCGGAGCAGGACAGGGCTGCAGGTCAGAGGAGGAGGATCTGCTTGGAGGACACGAAGGGCTTCATGGAGGCCTCCAGTGCTGCCCTGTAGTCCTGGAGTGGGACCTCGGTGCAGGCGGGCGCCGTGAGCTGGCCCTTGCGGATGAGCTGGCACAGGGCGTCCATCATCCCGGCCACACTCTCCTGGTCTGCATTGGAAGGAGAGCGCTGTCACTGTGCCATGCAGGGCCATCCACCACCCCTGGAAACACCTGCCTGAAGCCACACGGGGTCCCTGGGTGTGACATGCCTGCAGCTCGGGAATGTGGCATGAGGGAAGAGCCCCTGGCACGGTTCCTGCCTGAGCCCAGCACTGGTGTCTCAGCACCCTGGGACAACAGAGATGGCTCCGTGAGCAGGAGCAAGGACAGTGCTGGGGGGGGGTTTGGCCCTGCTCCCACCCCCTGCATGAGCACAGACCCTAAGCCCTGCCAGCTCAGGTCCCTCAGCCCCCCTGGCTCACCCTGCGCGTGGTCCTTCCGCCACTGCGTCATCCAGAACCCACGGAGCCGCACATCCCGGAAGATGAAGGCGCTCTGTGGAGAGGGAATGTGCACCCAATGACACCTGTGTGTCCTCTTGGGCACCCATGACATTCCTGTGTCCCATTGTGCAAATGACACCGGTGTCTCTTTGTGGACCAGTGACTCCTATGTCCTCTCACACACTCAAGTGACACGTTTGTCCCCTCCCAGCATGACAGTGGTGAAAGCGGCAGTTAGGCCCCTTGTTAGAGCTCCCATTTGTGAGCCAGGGATGTGGAGAGGTGACTCCGAGGTGTGGAGTCAGGGCAGGTTTGATGCTCAGCACTTGCAGGGCCATTTCCCCACCGAAATTTTTCGGCAGCCCAAACTCTCCATATAAAAAGCCGAGAGCCCAGTAATGGGACACAGCTTGTCCTGTGATGGACCCCATCAGGCAAATAAAAGAGGCTGGAGGGTCTCAATCTGCAGCTGGGGAGAGTCAGGTGCCCACAGTACCGAGGGGATGAGGACACACAGTGGAGCATGGGGGACAAAGGAGGGGCATCCCCAGTACTCACCACAGGCACCATCACAGGCTGCTTTGCCATCCCCCCGTAAGTGACCATGGTCCCCTTGGGCCTGGAGTACAGGGGTATTAATAGGGTTAGGTGGTCCCAAAAGTGCAGCTCTGAGTTGCCACTTCCTCCTGCGGCTGTCCTTGCACCTGGGGCTCCCCAGTTACCCCTCAGATCCCATCTTCCAGGCTCTCCTCTTGCTTTCATGCACCACTAGCTGAATTTGCAGCTCAGCACACCAGTTACACCTGGCCAGGACCTAGGGGACCTTCACAACTGGATACCAGCTGCCCACAGACACCAGCAGCATGAGACTTTAAATAACTGTTGTTATCCAAAACCACTTTTCCACTCATCTTCCCTCTTCAAAAATTCAACAGACTCCAGAGCAGGACCTTCTATTGCCAGTTTCTGTCCCCAAGCTCGTGCCCAAGCCATGACCCAGCCAAACTCACTGCAGATGCCGCAGCAGCTCCGTGGTGCTTTTGCCTCCGACACAGTTCAGGGCGAGCCGGGGCCTCGGGATGCTCTGCAAGAGTTTATGACAAAAGTTCCCAAACTTTATGGATCTTTTAGGGGATGGGACCGTGGTTCTTGATAAAGCATCTGCATTAACCTCAACATTTACCTGAGGACTGCTGAGAATAGTAGAGTTAAAATCTGTCAGAACCAAGAAAGAGCTAGAGTTGGAAAGGACTCATTACAATCCCCTGCCATGTGCAGGAAGACACCTTCAGCTAGACCAGGCTGCTTCAAGCCTGATCCAACTGGACCTAAAATCTGGGATCTTTCCCTTGTGGCAGCAGCAAAATCCCTCCACTCCTGGGGCTAAATCCTGATCGAGAGAGAAATTTGTGCTTCCCACCATCCCTGCACTTTTCCCCAGTGCTGAACGGCAGCGACAGCCCATCTCTCCAGCACTGAAGTACCTTAAATATATCTTTCATCTCTGGCTTTCTCAGCATCTCCTCTGTGATGACGTGGTCAGCACCCAGGGCCATCAGCCTCTCCACCAGTGCTCGGAGATTAGGTCTGGGGAAGGAAAAAGGAGATAAAAAAAGAGGACTCCATGAGCCAGGAAGCAGAGTTCCACCTTCTCCTGCCTCCTGCTCCAGTGCTGTGTGGGAACAACTAGGAAGAGGCTGCTTGGAGGAGCAAACGGGAGAAAATCCTGGGTTGGATAAGCAGGATGAGCAGATCCAGCTTCCAAACTCGCTCCTCCTCAGGGGACCCACCTGTCCCTCACCACATTGATGGTCTTGATGCCGGAGGCCCTGGCGATCTGGATGACGGCCTGGCCCACACCGCTGTTGGCGGCATTCTGGATGACGGAGTCACCTGGAAGTGAATAAACCCAGATTCCCACTGCAGAGGCAGCCAGGAGATCCGAGTGGAATTGTGCTCTCGTGGCAGGGCCGTACCGGGGGCCAGGCTCTCGAAGTCGGCCAGCACACGGAACGCCGTGCAGGGGTTGACACTCAGAGTGGCAGCACAGAGCACTGGGATGTCACTGGGCACCTTCAGCAGCATCTCCTCACGGAACACCCCCTCCGTCCGCCACGTCCCTGGGCACGGCAGCACCACGGGCACAGCCACAGCGGGAGAGAAAGCAAAGGAACAGCATCAGTTTGCACTGCAGCCTTAGTGCCAGCAGCACTGCACACCGGCAACCAGCTACACCCTGCAGAGGGAATTATGGAATGGGCTCTCACATGGCTGGAGTCTAAATACTCCAAGGGGCAAGGAATGGATTCCTCACTGCCTGCCAAGACTTATCACCCAGCAAAGCCTAATCATTTCCCAGAGGGATAAGGGGATTGGGCTACCTGGGCATGTGTACAGAGATAATGGAAATACTCTCCATCCTATGGATGAGCCCATATATTCCAAGCCAAGTGGTGACAATTTAGTCACCTTTAGTCCATCTATGTTTATACCAAATTTAACCCTCTATCATCTATTTACAGCATTTTTGTGCTTAAAAATGTACCATTTGGCTTTTAATTCCATCGTTTTCCTTCTCTCATTTAGTAAAAAGCCTTTTAAGAAGAAATAGGCAAAGAACAAGCTGTGACACTAAACTACAACCAGCAAATATCAGGCCATTGGCATTTTGGAGGAGCGTGGGAGACATTTGTTTGGAAATAAATTCCCACACTTTCCCAGCAGAGCATTATTAAAGAAAAACTACGGTGAGAGGCCACCATGACCTTGCCTAGGTGAAATGTTTTATCCCAGGTCTTTAGGGAAGCTCTAAGCTGATGGGACAAAATGTGGTTGTTTCCAGAGAAACACAGATTGCTGCAATGCTTTCTAATGGCACAGACACCCCATAAAGGATCTATGCTACAGGAAAGAAGATTATTGCTAGTTTGGCATAAGCAATGGCATTGCCACTGCTCTTATTCCAGGTGTTCTAGGGTTTTGCATGGTAAGTCCTGTGCACAGGAGCCCCTTCCCTGGGACCCCCAGCCTTCCTGAGAGTCTTCCTGTGTCTGTGGAGGATGAGCAGCATCACTCGCTGGGGCTGGGGAGCAGGAACTGAGCTTGCTTTAAAAAAATACATGAAAAATAAAATTAAAATAAATAAAGTAATTAAAAATAAAAACGGATGGTGAAAAGAAACCAAAACAGAAACAGGTAGTAACTCCATCAATTATCCCAACTGTCTCATTATGATTGGTTTCATATGGCACTAAATGGGTTCCAACTCCTGCTTCCCTCACCCAGCATTCCCTGATGGAGCTTTGTTCCCCATTTTGAGTCCCATCCCATCAGGTGTAATTGCTGTAAGTGGAGGGGCTCATGGCTCTATCCACACCCTGCAGAGATGGTGCTTTGCAGAGCTGTGCTTTTGCTTTGGGACCCCCAAAATCCCTACAGCAGCTCACACAGGAGATGACCACAGGTCTGCTCTCTGTGCAAGCCTGGGCACCTCTGTATTGGGTCTGATCACAGCTCACAGCCCTCACAGTGCTGTGCTTTGCATTGGTAGCTGGATGGGTGCTGGTAACAGGGCAGTGTTTTTGCTACTGCCGGGCAGCGCTGTCCCTCTGAGGTTCCTTTCCCCATCGAAGAGGATGGGNAGGTAGTAACTCCATCAATTATCCCAACTGTCTCATTATGATTGGTTTCATATGGCACTAAATGGGTTCCAACTCCTGCTTCCCTCACCCAGCATTCCCTGATGGAGCTTTGTTCCCCATTTTGAGTCCCATCCCATCAGGTGTAATTGCTGTAAGTGGAGGGGCTCATGGCTCTATCCACACCCTGCAGAGATGGTGCTTTGCAGAGCTGTGCTTTTGCTTTGGGACCCCCAAAATCCCTACAGCAGCTCACACAGGAGATGACCACAGGTCTGCTCTCTGTGCAAGCCTGGGCACCTCTGTATTGGGTCTGATCACAGCTCACAGCCCTCACAGTGCTGTGCTTTGCATTGGTAGCTGGATGGGTGCTGGTAACAGGGCAGTGTTTTTGCTACTGCCGGGCAGCGCTGTCCCTCTGAGGTTCCTTTCCCCATCGAAGAGGATGGGGGTGGCCAAGATCCTGGGAGGGAACACAACCAGGCCAGCTGACCCAAATTAGCCAAAGGGATATTCCAAACCATGTGATGTCAGCTCAGATATAAAAGCTAAGGGAGAGAGGAGGAAGGGGGGACACTCGTGTGTTTTCACTGGCTGTCTTCTGGAGCAGCCATTCCGCGTGCTGAGGCCCTGCTGCCCGGGAGGTGTCCGGACATCGCTGCCCATGGGAAGTAGAGATTGAGCCTTTGTTTTTTCTCTTTCACTCATGTGCGCAGACCTTGCTTAGCTCTTTGTTTTATACTGTAATAAACCTGCCTTATCTCACCCTGCTGGCCGTGCTCCAGCTTATTCTGCACTGTCCCAGCAGGAGAGGGGAGTGATAGAGTGACTGAGTGGGCACCTGGCACCTGGCCAGGGTCAACACACTACAACCTCCCAGGGGCTCCAGCACCCCAAAAATCCCCTGGGAAGACGCTTTGCAGGTGGGGGATGAGCGAGGACCCAGTGGTGCCGAGGATGAACTCACCGAGTCCGGCGTCCGCAGGGATGACCCAGTCCCCGCGTTTCAGAGCCGTCACACGGCGCCCGACCTCCAGCACCTCCCCAACACCTTCGCTCCCTCCCACAGCCGGCAGCGGCGACAGGAGGGGGTAGGTCCCTGAAGGGAAGCTACAGGTGAGCTGGAGACCCCATCATACCCCAACATCCCCATGCCAGGAGCCATCTCCAAACCCTCCAAGACAGGAGCTGGGCTTTGATGATACTCGTGGGTCTCTTCCAACTTGGAGCATCCCACAAGAATTAATGAGCAAAGTATTCAGACACATTACCTTGGATCATGTTGATGTCAGCAGGATTGATGGGGGCTGCCAACATCTTGATATGGACATCGCAGTCCCCCAGCTTGGGCACTTCCAGATCCTTCAGTCTGAACAGGGAGACATAAAGAAAAAGGGCATTAACACCAGTTTGGTGATGTCTTCTGAGCTGTGGCTGAAGCTGGAGGGTACCTGTATCACCTACACACCACAGCTAAATTAGCAGCACCCTATGCCCCATCCCATTAAAAAAAAAATCACATTTATGTTAGACATACGGACAGATTTTTGGAGGAGGCTGCTAAAAGCCAACCACCCAACACAATCCCCTGTCACCAAGCCCAGTGGCGCTCACTAAACTTAACAAACTCAGCAGATTGTGTAAAAAAGCCGCAGTTTTGGCTGGGGATTTTACGGCTCATACTGCCCCACTTGAGCGTTATGGGAACCTGGGATATTTTTGGAAATCCGTGAAAAAGGAGAAGTCACAAAGAACAAGGCAAGACCAGCCTTGCACAAACGATGGGGTGATACCAGCAAATTTCAGGAAGTGGCAGTGGTGACAAGCACCATTGCACAACTAAATGATCATTTGGAAAAGCAACAGTCCTTCTCCAAAAAATCAGGGGGTGGTGTCTGGATGCACCTGGATAATGTATCAATATGATCTGATCTGGTTCAAGAGAGGCAGCAAGACCTCAAAGTCTCCTCCACTGAAAGAAAAGGCCTAAACGCCACCAAACTACGACTTTCTCCTATCCAGGCTTTTTGATGCTGAGCATCAGCAGCTGTGCCAAAAAATCGTTGTGATGCTGCTTTGGCCCCTAAATTGGCATCTCAAAGAGAATCCCCATCAAATGAGATGCAACCCAGGATGAAGTTGGGGCACAGTGATGCTGGGGCTCAGACCTCCGTGTCATTCCCCAAATGAAGCAAAAATGGGATGGGCTTTTTAGAAAAACACATGGTTTAAGACAAATTGAAGGAGCAGCAGCAGGAGGGTGGAGGATGTGGAGGCATCACCCTCAACATCCACCTGTGTGACCACGACACCAGGAGAACTTCGGGGCATCCCAGGCTCCTCCTGTCCCCGAGTGCTCGGGGGTCCCACAGGGAGCTTCAGCCCATTTCCACCCTCTACACTTGGGGCGGGCAAGTCCTAACCCCCCTGCACGGCACCCCCAAAGCAGCCCTGCAGCACCCCAAAACCTGACCCGCACCCCCACACCTCTCTGCACTCTGCGCCAGCCCTCACCTCAGCTCTCTGCCCTCAGCGTGCCCCCCGCCTCGGCCTCCACCTGCACCTCCCCCGCAATGCAGCCCCGTGTCCCCCCCTTACTGCACGACGGCTGCGGGCTCCCCGTGGCGCTCATAGAGCAGCCCGAGCGCTGCGGCCGCGGCCGGGCCCGAGCGCCCCCGCACCGGGACGGTC
>VZRX01010364.1:0-25060 GCA_013398075.1 Notiomystis cincta
GGTGCAACCACTCACAGGGATGCTAAATCCTGTGAGACAAGTTTCGACCAGGAGAGACAAGGAATGCCACCAACGTGGCCTTTCCTGGCTGTCAGGCTGGTTTGGAAGATTGTTCAGCCCTTAGAGTGAATTGACCCCACAGCACATTTAGCCATACTGCTCTTCTGTGTGACTCATGGGTCCTGGCCAGCTCTATTTCCTAATGCTTTTCATCAGCACTCCCCTTAGAGGTT
Organism: Notiomystis cincta; assembly: GCA_013398075.1. Classification (NCBI taxonomy): domain Eukaryota; kingdom Metazoa; phylum Chordata; class Aves; order Passeriformes; family Notiomystidae; genus Notiomystis; species Notiomystis cincta. The sequence goes on from VZRX01010364.1 coordinate 234, forward strand.
GTGTGTAAATGTGTGTCTTATTCCTTTTTAAGACAAAGCACTATACCAGCTATATTTATACAGGATCAGCAGATGGCCAGCAAGCTGGGAAAAAAATTGTATTTGTCAGGCTTATAAATCTGAAAGGGGCGTTTCAGCAAAACCCCACAGCACTTGACGCAATTAAATCTTGGAATGGGATTTTGTCTCTGAAAAATTATCCCAGGCCTTCGGTGCATGGAGGGTGCAAAGAATTACGTGGGTGCCCTACATAGCAGCATCCAAGTGCTCCTGGGGGGTGTCCTTAGAGTCCCAAGGGAGGAACCAGTCCCATGGGCTGCTCATGTGCTGAGAATCCACAGCAAAGAGGGGAACTGAATTTGGGTTCAGTGTGAGACGAGAGACATGGGATGAGCACAACCCTTCCCATTCACCAGGTGCTCGAGGTACATCTCTGCTGACTCTGAGGAATTTCACTCACTGACTCTTCTGGACATCCTACATCTTGGAGGGATTTTTGGGAAGCCTGGGAGGACCCCCTTCATGAGAATAAAGAGAAAAGCTGGAGAGGCTCAGGGAGGCAGAGACAACCTGCATCTTCTTGTCCATCAGCGAGGGAAAGGTAAAAGACCTGCAGGAGTGAGCAGGTGTGCTCCCAGCAGGATCCCAGAAATGGCACAACTAATGCAAGACAAGTTACCCCTTTCTTCTTTAACCACTTTACTAAATATATCCAGAGAGTCATGCCCTGGCACTGCAGTGCTTCCTATCACATTCTAGTCAACCTATTACCAGTTTACTCCCTCTCACTACTGGAGACATAGAGTCTTACTCAACTGGGCTTAAAAATACATGCAATATATTAGTGGAAATTGCCAAAAGTCCTAATTGAGATGGTTCAAACTGTGCATTAACATCAGCTGATCAGAGCAATCCCTGGGAGTTCCCTTCAGTAACACAGCAGGTGTGAAAATATAACTTGTCCCCTCTGCAGGAGGCTTTAGGATGCATTAGTTGAAATGCTCTTAAAATACACTTTTCCTCCTAATTCAAACCAGCTTTCTGCATCATGTTACTTTGGAGTCACAGCTTTTAGAGGCAGAGAATTGCTTTATGGAGGGTTTTAACATATCTCAGAGCACGGGATGATGAATCTGCTCAGCCACAGGAGGTGTGGGAGCACCACTGTGCCAGGAGATGCACTGAGCACCTGCTGGTTCTTCCTCACAACAGCTCCCACTGAGGAGGAAGAGCAAGTGCATGTACAAAAAAAAAAGCCAGTTCTCCATGGTCATTCCTGTTGATTACACTATTACTTGACTCAGGACTACCACAAAATTATCCTGATCTGCCACTGTCTTAAGCAGATGTTTAAACCAGCACAAATTGAGTGCTAAGTGGGTGTAAATCAATACCAACTCCTCAACAGAGATTTCTGGCATGGCAGAGGTTTACATTCCATTTCTGTAGCAGCAAAGGATACCTATGCAACAGTAGAAAGTCAGCTCCTCCCTCCCTTATTTTACCTGCAAGACCTCTAAGGTGCTGAGCAGCCCTCACTTGTCAGACCATTCCCAGCAGTGAATCTCATACACACCCACAATTTCCCTTGGAAATCCTTCCTACTTCATTTTTTCAGTCCTTGGCCCTCAAAATTGCAACAGCAAGTGATAGCTCAGCATCTTTGAGGTTGTTTGTCTTCCACAGGGATTGGCAACGCTCCATGTTTCATTTAAGAGCTGTCTCACAACAGCCAGAATTTTCCTCTGAAAAAATAAATAAAGCTCCAAACCCCATCCCTCAGAGAAAAACCCTCCCCAAAACCCAGCAAGAATCAAAGCTGAACTATCCAGGAAAATTTATTCCTCAAAAAGGACGAGTGAAGTTATTTTGGAAGACAACTGCCAGAGGTACTGTGAGAACACTGATATCCAAAGCTGTCATAATATTTGACCCTCAGAAAACAGGGCTGTCGATCCCTTGGGTAAACTGGGATAATATTAAATGGGGAGAGGCAAAGAAAACACTTGTTTTCTTTTGGAAGAGGGACGTGGAGCTGCAGCCGTGCTCCTCGGCCGAGCAAGCAGGCAGTGGGGAGATCAAAAGCTGAGCTCCACGTCAGGAGCCTTTCATCTGCAGCTCTGCCAGCATTTAGAGATGAAAGTCCTAGAGTTTCGCTGGGAGTGACGAAAAACATTCCTTAGGACCTTGTGTGAAAGCATGGCTGCCTGCAGAATGGATTTATATGGAGGTTTTATGACGATTTTCTTTTTTTCTTCCCAATTCCTAGAACTTGAATTATACGTGCTGGGCCAAATGCAGGCATGGAGAAACTTCAGGCACAGGAGATGGAGGCGGGATGCGGGATCTGCTCCACTGACTGTGGGTTTCGATCCCAGCCCCTTCAAGCTGATGTGTAGGCAGGGTGGCCTTATTTCCCCAGAAAGAGGGTCTTGTGTTTAATCTTCTCCCTGCACTGCAGGTCTCCTGGCTGCCCCCAGGAGAGCAGACGGAAGGAGGCGACCGGGCCGCGGCGGAAAGCGCCGGATATTCCACAATTCGGAGACTCCTCGCCAGCGATGGCTCTGTTCTCAGAAATCAGGATTACTCAGCATACGCCTCACAAACAGGAGGGGATAAACCCACGGGGTAATTTATTCACAATGAATAATTCAACCAGCAGAAGTGACTACTCCAAAGATCGGGTCAAAAGTTGAGTGCTTGAATAAATGAATTGCCCTTTCACAAATATAAAAAGCAGAAATCTCAATATTTATCATTTTCAGGCGCACAAATATTCCAGAACAACATTTTCTAATGAAGTGGGGAGGGGTGTTAATAATAAATTCTATTGATAACAGGAGTTAGAAAAGCAAATAATAACTGACTGGAATATGTTTATATATGAGAAGTGACTTTTCAAACAAACTATCAACAGTGGGCTGCATTATAAGACTATTAGGAAATAGAAACTCTGCAAATAACTTGCCTACCCTGGCAACTGCTGAACCTACTGCCAGTAAATAAGCATTACCCTGGAGCACCAACAAAGCTGTCACAAGCTCAGAGACATATGGCAAAAGCACAAGCAGAGAGGCTGGAGATCCACAGCTGAGACCAGATGTGCAGCCAACCAAGGGTGAAAAATGGGAACCACTGGAGTCCTCTCCCAGTGTTCCACTCCTAGAGGAGTCTCATCCCCACCCTGGCTGGGTGTGAGGTGGGTTTTGCAGTCACTGCTACCCAAGGACTGTGCAGCCTGGGAAGTGTCCCTGCTTGGCAGGGTAGCCAGAAGCACCCCACCTTCAACCAGCATGACCAGCACAGCCTTTGCAGCACAACCAGACACTTTGGGGCTGCTTCTGGTGGGGACAAACCATGAGAAGCATTCAGTTTGTGCCTCCTCTTTTGCCTCTCTGTGGTGAGATGTCCATGGAGGCTCACTGTGCTTTCTTGGAAAGATGCTGCCCACAGTTCCTCCACAGCTATGAGAGGATCTGTCCCCATTGTCCCACCTGCTGTGCCTTTGGGTAAACCTGCCCTTTTCCTGTGATCATAGGGACAGATCAATCCAGAGATAGGAGCTGTTATGAACCCATCAACTCCTGTCACCCAAATTACTGCTGGTCATACTTGCTCACCTCTTACCTAATCCATGGCAGGAATTCTGCAGCCCTGGGGTGTCCTCTGCCACCTTGCTGGCAGCAGTAACTGAACTTTAGCCAAATTTAGGACAATTTGACTCTGTGCAGTTTGGGCTGATGAAAATTATGGTGCAAGTCCTGTGGGTTGGCTTACTCCAGTCTTGAGGCCATGCCTTGAGGTTACATTTGGAATCATCACAACACCAGGTAGAGCATTAATTTAATTTTTTTTTTTTTATTCTGTGCATAGCTGTAGTGACCAGAGATCAATCTCTGGCATATGGGGAGTGGGAAAAATTACTTGAGACATGAACAATCTCCCCAAAAATGTGGGGAGGAGGTTGGTGAGAGGCAGAGGCACAGCTAACATGAGTTGGAGCTGGGGTACTGCTTTCCTTCTGCAACAGAGGTACAGACTCAAAGCATCCCAAACATTGCCTTCCTATGAGGTCCTTCGCCTGCCCCACAGAGCAGACATCTCCAACTACCCCTGAAAACCAGCTTGGTGTTACTGAAGTACAAAGAGCTGTGAAACACTGCCCAGATGGTTTGACAATGCAGCCAGGGTTTTTGGCCTGGAGCAGGACAGAGAAGCAGCTCTGCTGGGACAGGGAGCCTGGGAGGGCTGGTGTGCTGAGCTTCACTTTGCTCTGCCACGAAGCCCTGCCTGCTGGGAAGAGCCATGGGCCACACAGCAACTTGGTGGCCAAAGCAGAACTTTCAGCCACTGCTTCAGTCCTCATCCTCTCACTGCAGCCAGAGCACAGCCTCTCACCCAGCTGTAGACTCAGAATGCAAGAAGGGTGTCTTGATTGTATTTTTTAAAAAATCAGTTTATTTCTGGAGGAAAAAGGAAAAGGCCATTTTCAGTTTGGCTACAGGAATAACAAACACACCAGTACAAGAGCTGAGAACCTTGATTTGTAGTTGTATTTCTACAGTTTCATCTCAGCAATGATTCTGGATCCAGGAGAGGCAAATAGGGCTCCTACCCTATAAAAGAGGTACAGGGGACATGAATGCAGTCCAGTAATTACAGAAATGGTCTGGAGTCAGAAGGACTGTACTATGAGCAATTAAAAGGAAAATTAACCATAAGAAAAATTTTCTTTCCGTTTTATAGCTAAACCCACAAATAGAAGAAATACTGTACTGCTGAACTCCAACAAACAAGCATGCCTGATTTTAATGAGCCAAATGAAGGGCCTGTTTTATGGGATATGTAATATAATAGTCCCATGGTAAGGGAGCCTATTTCTCCAGTGCTCTGCACTGCATGCTGTTATTCCAAGTGGTGCAAAGTGAATGTAAAATGCTACCAAACTAAATGTACTCCTTTTGTCCCCTTCAGTGCCCTCCTCTGAACACACACGTGCCCCCTCTGAACACACATGTGCCCCCTCTGAACACATGTGTGCACCACTGTGCTGCATGTGGATCAGCATATTAAAGGGAAAGGAAGAGTACTGTGCTTAGCAAAGGAGGGGAAGGGGAGGAGGCAGATTCTGGACTCACCTCCTTGCCACAAATTTCTTGTAGGATCTTGGTTGAGTCACCTAATTTTGGCAAAAGGTGTGATGGCAGAGCTCTGGCAGAGGTCCAGAGGTCCAAATCACTGGTGAAGGTGAGATGCAGGGGACTGGCAAACCACGAAGCACCAATGCCATGGCTGAGCCGTGCATCTTCCCATTTGATGTTCCTTAAGTGCTTCTGTGGAACTCTCACTCTGCTCTCAGGGATGAAATACCATTCCTCGTGTGCCTACAGCCATCAAGGTGCTCAAACACTGCTACAACAGGGGTACACCAAAGTTTGCAGCTGAATTTTGCTGTTATTGTTACAAAGAATACTCTGGTCTATGTATAGACACAATAAGCAAAAGGCTGGCAGCAGAAAGGATGCAGCCCCAAAAATTCCCTGGAGGAGCTGCAGACAGCTGGGCTCCCCCTCCCTGTCAGCAAGGACCATGGATGTCCATGTGTGTCAGGGGCACCATCACACACGACACAACCTCATCCCTTCCCACCACACCCCTCCTTGCATTCACTGAGCTCTCTCACACCAGAGTTAAAACTCCTTAACTACACTTAAACCCCCCATCACTGCTACCACCCTTTGTCCTAAAAACTAATCTGTGCTTACTTGCCCAAATGTTCTAAAATAAAAAGGCAACTTGGTGTTTATAAATGCAAAAGAATTACTTGTTTGCCAGGGTCTTAAAGGAAATAGTCTTAAGGCTATATAGCAAAAATTATTTCCAGTTGACTCCTTCCACACCATCAGTTTCAAAGAACAAATTTGTTGGCTACTTTGTTGCTTTATTCAAAGAAAAATAAAAAGCTTCTCTTTTTTAAAAAATTATTCTCGCTCTCATATTTTATGCCATTCTTCTTGTGGGGAAAAACAGAGCAGGGGCAACAGCAGCACAGAGAAGAGAGAAAGGTCTGAAGAGCAGCTGGGTACGAGTGAAAGCAGCAATCTCCAAAGATGGCTTTTGTGTTTCGTAGCCCACATGGAATGGGACAGTGATCTCACTGAGGGTCGTGCTCCTGCTCCTTCTCCTCCTCCTGCCCCTTCTCCTCCTCCTGCCCCTTCTCTCTCAGTTCTGGGTGTTGCTGGTACAGCCTGCCCTGTTTAGACACGAAAGCCAGGGTTGCACGTCCCATGGTGAAGCTCTCTGTGCCGCTCAGAGCAGCCTGGACTGCACTTTCCGAGGTGGTGACATCCCAGGGTTACCCAAAGGTGTTTTTGGCTGCCCAGGGAGGCCAAGGATCAGCTGCAGGCAGAGAGCACTGCAGGCCTTGGGTGCCTCGAGGGCTGTGGAAATGGCTTAAACACCATGACCATGGGCAGTTTGGATGGCAGCCTGGTCTAGTGGAAGGGGGCAGGGGACTGGAACAAGGTGATATTTAAGGTCCATTACAACCCAAGCCATTCTGTGATTCTGTGATCACAAACCAGGTGAAGTTGCTGCTCCTCAGCAGTGTCTCAGGGATACCAGCAATCTCTGAGTAACCAATCTCACCAACTGCATCACCTCCACCCTGGGGAGTGCCTCACTTTGACCTAGCAAGAAAGTCTCCATCCCCACCAGGTTTGTTGGAGGTTGGACTGTTGAAGAGGGGGACGAGGAAGCAACACCAATTTGGCACTCACATTCCCTAGAGTGAGAAAAAACTCACTGTAGTGGTTGCAGCAGAGGTTTTAAAGGCAGAGTTACCTACTGCCCTTGTCCTGGGCCAATGCAAAGTCCATTTCAGAGGTACCCAGCTGCTCTTCCTCCCCATCCATACGACAGCAGCATCCAGAGCTGATTCTCAGAGGTACTGCAGGGCATTTCTTATTCATTTTAATCGGCTTGGGTTTTTTCTTTTGAGTAACAGCAAGTAAACCAGAAATTAGAGATTTTTGAAGATTAATTTTCTTGCAAATTCAGGGTGATCTGAGCTAATAGTTTCAGCCAGAGGGGGGAAATTAAAAAAAAAAAGGAAATTAAGAGAATAGAATGGGAGGAGAATTCTGAAAAAATTTCAAAACACATTGTTTCAAAATCTTCTAAACAAAATGGGCTGGGTTTTTTCTGAAATACAAAAATGTTTCATTCCGACATTTTCCCATTTGGGTCAAAACAGCCTTTTTGTTTTACAAACTAATATAAATCAAAAGAAAACAAAGTTGAATGAAAAGGTTAATAAATGCTATAAAACATTTGGGGTTTGGACTGAAGAAAATATTTGGTCTTGACCCTACAGGAATCTCTTCCCTTTTTTTCCCTCCATTTGCCAAGAAAATGCAAATAATTTGTTTTGGTTTGACCTGAAGCAATTTATTTATCATTCTTGGAACATGAAACACCATTGTTTACCTAGATCAACTCATCAGCTCCCTGGCACCGTTTTCTTGGGGGAATTTAGGAGATCAAGGGGATTAAGAGAGACCACATTGAGCTGCTGCCAGGAGGGTTGATGTGGGGTCTGGGCTTTTTGATCCCAGGAGGAGTGGTTAGGTGCTGTAGTACCCACAGTGCCCTCAGGAAAAGAAGCAGATGTGGGAAGAAGTGAGATTTTTTATTAGACAAAAAAAAAAGATTAATAAAAGATATTATCTATGCTCACAAGAGTTACCTTGCCTGGAAGATGAGGCACTGTCACTGCTAAAGCACAGCTCTTTCCCAAGGGACACCAGAACATCCTGAGAGAGTAAATTTTAGGGGCCTTGGAAAGAAAATCAGGACAGACAGGTTTCACAACGTGCCCTCAGAGAAAAAAGGCAGCAAATTCTGTCCCATCCATACACTTGAGAGATGTCAGACAGACAGGGGAACTATGTGGAGGCTCCCAAAACAGGGCTGGCCCCAGGCTGATCTCCTCACTGTGCCACGCCAGGGGATCCTGCACAACATGTGATTGATTTTGGTTGCGTAATGCTGAGCTGTAAGACCTCATCAGCTGCTACTCATTACACAGGCACAGCCCTTCTTGAATAGAAACCATAGCAGAAAATAGATCTGGGGATGTAAAACCTGACATCTTGAATTCATAAACGGAGCGACAGCATTCTTGTTTAGAGTCTGAGGGTGGCCTGTTCTGAACTCTCCTTTTTTTGTACCAGATGAGTCTAACCTCAGAGCCAGGATGACTCCAGCTCGTATCATTAGCCTAAGGCAAAGAAAAGACCATGACTTAAGTCTCAGTGCCAGAGTCTCTACAGTGCTCAGTCGAGGGACACTGAGTCTGATCCTGCCCTCTCAGCAGAGCCATGGACTCCCTGACAATCTCCTCAGTCCCAGCACATGCAGGAACAAAGGGTGACACTCTGGGCTGCAGTCAGACTGTCTTCTCACACATGATATCCTAATCAGGGATGAGCCCTAGACACTAGAAAGAGGCAGAAAACAAACCAAGAAATCACTCTCCTCCCTACCCCATTACCATATCACTTCTGAAAGGAGGAAGACCCAGAGCTGTGTCAAAAAAAGGCACAAGATCAACTATTTGCATTAAGCAGTGGAGGGGCTGCAGGAAGGACTCACTGACCTATCAAGGTCTTCTACAACACGATTTTTTTACAGTTCCATGTACTTGTTTCATTAAGATGTGGGTTTGGGGAGATTGGGTCTTTCTGCCAGATCTCCTGTATGAGCCCAGGGAGGACATCTAACCTCTGCCTGCCTTTCCAAACCCAGGATGATGTGTATTGACAGAGCCACAATGCTGACTTTGGCTGGAATAGAGTTAATCTTCTGCATAGAAGCTGGTATGGGGCTGTGTTTTNTCTGCTTCTCTCCCCCACCCCATCAAGAGGTGAGTGAGCAGCTCGGTAGGGCTGAGTTGCTGGCTGGGGTTAAACCATGACATCCATTCATGTTACTGAGACACTTAGGCAGTGGTGCTGGAGACATGAAGTATCCATCTGGCCAGCAGGTATGGACACTTGCAGGAGTAACCTGAGAAAGCATTAATGTGTCTCAAATACTGTCCCTAACATGCCCATACCCAATCTTCTTCAGTGCATCCAGTAGCAACAGTGAGGTCTTCTCCTGCAGCTCCTTTTGCAGCTCCCCATGCCCTCTCCACACCATGGATCACCCTTTTGCAGATTTTTTTCAAGATGTCTGGCAGTGCAAGCCCCTTTCTCACCTATGCAGTGTGAGGGAAGAAATCAAATACAAGATAAAAGCAACCCTGTGCAGCGGCCTGGCTTAAGCATGCTGTCACCAGGTCCTGTCTATTTATTCTTTGCCAGCTCTTTCTGCTTGCTCCATCTTTCCTCACATATTTCAAAGCTGCATCTAATTCAAGTACTACATAAATTTATTTTCTTAATACTCTTATTCCCTGAACTGTGTTTTTATGGTGGGTAGCTGTTGCTGCAAGCACAGTGCTGAAATAAGGCACTTATTGGCTGCAGCTCCAGGGATTTTAACCGGATATCTGCCTTTGTTTAAATTAAGTAAATCAGGATGTTTCCTAAACACCATAAGGACAGAAGTTTAGACTTCTACTGAATCAGCTTTTTGACCCAAAGCCAGCAATGTTTCAGTCAAGGACATTCCCCAAAAGAGCCTGAAAATCTCCTTCCATCAGGTCCAAGGGGCTCTGTGATTCCCCCTGTGGGGGACACCAGTCCCAGTCCTTTGTAAAGTCCCCTACCCCTGTAAAGTGTCTACCTGTAGCCACTCAAAACTGTGTGAGATACATCCCACTCTTCAAATGCATTTTTGAATACAAGTTTTTAGGCTTAGAGACATACTGACCCGTGCTCCCCAACGAAAACAAACCTGCAGCCAGTGACGGGGTACAGCTTTAGACACTTCTTCAGACAGAGCTCTGACAGAGCCATGGGCTGATGAGTATTGTGTGCCTGGGTACCTTTTCCTAAGATAAAGTTCCTACCTTCAGTTTTTATCAGGTGAGGAGTTTCCAAAGTGCTCAAAGCTGGACATAATGGTGAACTCGAGGTAAACCAGAGATTTCAGCATTTCTTATGCTGATTAACTTTCTGGAAGCCCAGAAGTTAAATATACATCTTCCACAAGCAACAACAAATGGTAGATGGACATATCTTCCAAGCAGATCCACAGCCTCTGAAGGCTGGAGAGTCCCAAAAGCCAAACCTTTAAGGCACCTGTGCATCCTCAGACTTGCAGTTTTATTTCCTTCTGAAGAACCAAACCATGGTGGCCCAGTTGTAGCACAGAGGGGTCCAAATGAACAGGAAAGAATCAGTGTACCCAAAGAAAACAGGCTGCTGCAAATATTGATTGCTGGGTGAAGAGGGAGGGTGAGTAATTCCTATCATAAATTGGTTCAATTATTGGAAATGCTGACAAAAGCAAAATGCAAAATAAACTATGGTTGTTCCCAGCCAAAGGCTCAAAGAGTTTTGCTGCCCTTCAGCCACAGGCCACCAACAAAACAACCCAGAAACTGCTGATGAAATTAATCATTAATTCTCTTAATTAAACAGCTGAGAAAAAGCTTTGTAATCAAATATCTACCTTCCTTTTGTCAAGAACAGCTAACACTTTTGCAACACAGGGTTTGGAGAACAATCTCTCAAGGTCAGTTTTAGATTGAACTGATTCCCATTTTGAGGCTTCGAGGTGCTTGGCTCAGTTGTTTCCCTGTGAGCTTCACCCATAAACCATTACTGGTGCTTTGCTCTTCCAGCCTCTTTCCCTAAAGTCAGCTGATCTATTTAAGGAAAGAGACACTTCTCTCTAGGAATGATGTTAGTAAAATATGACCAGCAGTCCTGACTGTGGCATGTCTACAGAGGTCATTGGCTTTGAAGGAGCTGTTAAATACTCTTTATTTGTCTCAGCTAATGCCATCGTGGTGATTCACCCCTTTTCTCTATGCCAGTGAAATGAAGGAGCATTACTAATGTGTTATACCAAGGTGCAGAGTACATCATTAAATGCCTTTACACAGGCAACTGATGTCACACAAGGTTATATTTCTTCTCTTCTCCTCCTTGGCATTGCCCAGGACTTCATCAGGAGAAAAAGCACACATAGATGCAACACAGGCCACATGTGGCTCAGCAGCAGTGCCCTACATCACTCAGACTTTACCAGCAGCACAGTTTTTAGATGAGAGCTGTACTCACATATAAACAGAGCTCAAAATGTTGTCCAGATCAGCAATAAGGGAAGTTAAATAATTAGCTATTTAAAAAAAAACAAACTTAATGAGAAGCCAGGTAATGCCTAACTCAATGTGATACTCGAAAGCAAAGGAATCTAAGTGAGGCAATTTACATATCTTGGCAGCAATGTGCAGCTCAGTAGGAATGTCTGGAAGGAAATCACATCCACAGTCATCACAGCAGTGTTAACCAAGATTTGAGCCTCAAAAATCGACAGCTTAAATTGCCATCACTCAGGCTCCAGTTCATATGTTATTCCCATGTTAACAAATGGGTAGAAAACCAGAAAAAAGCTCTGAAGGTCCAGAGAGCCAGCCAAAGGACTTTGGATGCAAACTCATTGGGAAGAATGATGCATCTGACTAAAGGAGTTTATTTCAGACAGTGCAGGAGTTGATGAAAGGCTCTGCTATAGCAGATAACCTGTAGACATACCTTGAAGCAGCTTTAAAAACATAATTAACAGCAGTCTAAGCCAAAAGCATAGTGGAGTAACTACCCACACACTTAACCTCTTCTTTGGGTGCATTTTGTCACTACTTTGAACCTGTCTGCTGCTAGAGTTATATGGTTTGGATTCATCTGCTCGATGCTTCAGCCACAGCAGGGATGGCAGAATGGACTCTGAGAGTTCCTCAGATCTGAGGCTCCAGCATCACCCAGTAAGGGAGAGGCACACAGCAGATACGTGCCAAAAGTGAAAGCAGGAGGTCTGCAGAGGTTGTCTGGCCACCAGGCACCTGGAAGGAAATAGATGGGGATGGCTGCAAAATGCTCCTCAAAGAAAGAGACATTCAAAGAGCAGCTCAAGCTAGATAGGAGTGACTAAAAATTGGTCTTAAGTACCCAATGGTGAGGAGAACATCCAAATTCAGTTTCTTCAGTCTTGTAAGTGGGTAGCAGAAGCTGAAGACAAAAGGAAATAATTAATTTTAAAGCTTGTTTCCACTACTGTCCTTCAGTGCCCTCAGAACTAAAACTAAGTGACTGAAGCTCAGCTGGGTAAACATAAACCAACCCTAAACCCAGTCTGCTTCTTGAAAACATCACTGCTAGCTGCTTATTTCCATCTAGTTTGAGAGTTTAAAACCTGCTGGACCCCCAAGGACACGTCTGCATGGACACAGTCCTGCTCCCAGCTGCTAGAGCAGCCTGCCTGCTCCTGCTCACCACATCCCTCGAGGTGGACCCTGCTGCCCAGGCACAGAGCTGGGAGCAAAGGTCTTCCCCAGCACTGCTCTGCAGGATGGCCCTTGAGCCAACGCTTTCAAGGGTAAATGCTGCTGCTGCCTATCTTTTCTTTCACCTCTTTAATCTTATCGGCCTGCCTAAACCTGGTCTAACAGGCCATCCAGGGGACAGCGATTGCCTCAGGGGTGGACATGGAGCGGAGGGAGCCTGCCAAGCGTGCAGATGGTTGTTATCTGCAACAGCACTGCTGCGCAACAGGCTCGGCCGGACTCTCCGCCATCTCCTGAGGAAGAGAAGAGCGTGTCCCAAGAGCGTAGAGTTCCCATCCTTCAGCCTTTTGAATTCAGCCTCAGCAGAGGCTGCCTTTGATCAGATCACCACCAAACCCTCCCCAGATTAAATTCCACCAAGCGGATCCTCAGCTGTGGTAAATCAGCGCGGCTCCCGCAGGCTGGATGGGTGATGGCGTAACCCCTGCTGCCTGAGGATCCATCCAGCCTCTTTCATCCAGATCGAGCATTAGTGATAAATGCAGCTAGTTTCAAATGCCTTTGTCTGCCTCTTGGAAGAATGCAGATTGTGAAATGGGAATTTGCAATGCTAACAAAATCCTGAAGAAGGGCCCCAGAGAAAAATAACTGCAAACAAACATGACCAAACCCTCTCCTGTTCAGAGGATTCACAGCATCCCAAGGAGGTCAGAGCAGGGAGTCAAAAAACAACAGTGCCTGAGCAGCTCTGTGGGCAAAGGACACCTGGTACTGCAGAGGGACGTGCTGGCTTGGCTTGCTCTGCAAGACCCTGAAGAATCACACCCCCACGATGGAGTTGTGCACCATAGAGATTCGATGCCTGCCCTGTTTTCTCCTCACATTTGCATTTACTCTGGACACAAACCTTTCTGCTAAACTCTGATATTCCCTTGGCACTCTGCACTGCCAAGGTGTAGCACTGCATTGGTCAGTGAAAATGATCCCTGTGAAGAACATGTAAGCAGAAACCCTCACTCCATCCACTCACCCACTCAGCTTCTCCCCATTTTCTTACACTTCCTCTCGTTTCTGAGAAACTCGGCCTCGGCTCAGTCCCTCTCTGCAAAGTCTCTCATCTGGAATTAAAAATAGAGTTGCTGCAGGCAATTTCTAGCCTCACTGTGAATATGGGGAGGTGAGATGTGAAAACTGACTTTGCACCAGTTCTGGCCCAAATTCCCTGGAGCCCACCTCTTGCATTTTCTGCCCCAGTGAAAAGGCCATACTCAGAGCTTCAAGGAAGAGAAGGGTTACCTTTCATTGCCTTTGCACAGGACTGCAGTCCTCAGGCCTTCCCTTTAAGGTTTTAGCATCCTTAGGAAGTAAAAATTATAATACAGACCAAGGAGGGAAACACAGAAAAGAGCAAGTACCAAAGCAAGTACCACCATGTGTACCAAAGCAAAAGTAACACCAGGTGACTTGAGCAAGGCATGACTTCTCCTGCTTCTTCTGGATCTGCAGAACTCAGCATGGGTCTTCCACAACTCTTTCCCCAGATCTACTCTCAGAACAGTCCTCAAGACACCCCTGAGCCCTTCACTGCCATGGGACAGGCAACGCCCTCCAGCATTTTTCCCCCCACAAATAACTTCTAACCTGAATTTGCCAGTAGTGACCTGTGGTGTCAGAGCACAGCAAGGTCTCAAAATACAGAAGCTTTGTATAAATAAAGATTAGTCTGAAGGTGTGAAAGTGATACAATATTTTTATTTCCTTTCACATGAGTCATTGGAAATACACAGGTGAGTTTGAGGCATTTTGAATGAAGGCAGAGCAAAAGACTGGGTGCAACGAAGAAAAGAAGCCAGAATAAGCACAAGTGGTTATTGCATACAACAGCCAAAGGAAAAACAGCATTTTTCAATCTTCCTCCCTCCAGTACCTTTGACAAGGGAGAAGCTAAAGCCCAAATCTTTCTCTTTTTTTCCCCCCCAAACAAGCATCACAGTCTCTTGGCATAATGAATTTCACTCTGAAAATTTTGCTGATACCAGTTAAATCCACAGATCTTTAGAAGTTTCCCAGCATCATCCACCAAAAAAAAAAACAAACCCAAACACTTGTGACGTTAAAAGCTGCAAGGGACTGTTTGATTTGGAGAATTTTCCTTGTTCACTCTCAGGCATGAGCACATGGTTGGCATTTCAGCATCCACCAGCAGCTGGGGACTGGCCAGAGGTGGAAGTGGCCCAGCTCAACAGGCACTGGCCACCACTGAGGCCTCCTGGATGCAAACAAGGAGGCAATCCTTTCTCAGAGAACACAAAAAAGTCTTCAACCACCTGCACAACACACACATGACAGCAGCAGAACATTGCTAAAGGACACAGCCCCTTCAATTCAGTGTGGGTCAGAGAGGGAAGCCAGAGAACTGGAAGAAGAGAAAAAGCAAGGAATTCAGATGGCAAATTAATATTTGTTGCCTTTTAGACCAATGCTGGACTGAAATTGTGGCCCCAAGATGTTGCTTACACCTAGACAAGCCACTGGCAACATGGCCATGCTGTTTGCTCAGTGAATTCAGGATTTACAGCAGTTGGCCTCACAGGTTCTCAGAGCAGGGTGGGCTCAGGGCAGCACCCAGGCAGTTTTCCTCCAGGATGTGGCAGAGCAGGTGCAGCTGCAGGCACAGCCCTCCATGGATGGCAGTGATGGACCCAGCACTGCCTTGTTCACCACTAAACCATGTCCCCAAGTGCCACATCCACGTGCCTTTTGAGCAATTCCAGGGCGGTGACTCCAACACTTCCTTGGTCAGCCTGTTCCAATGCTTGAAAACCCTCTCAGTGAAGAAGTTTTTCCTCATATCCAATCTAAATCTCCCTCAGCACAACTTGAGGCTGTTTCCTTTCCTCCTATCACTTGTTACCTGGGAGAAGAAACTGATCCCTAGCTCTCTACACCCTCTTGTAGAGAGCGAGAAGGTCTCCCCTGAGCCTCCTTTTCTGCAGGATAAACACCCACAGCTTCTTCTCATAAAATTTGTGCTCCAGACCCTTCCCCAGTTCCTTTGTCCTTCTCTGTACACATTTCAGCACCTCAATGTCCTTCTTGTTGTGAGGGGCCCAGAACTGGACACAGGACTCAAGGTGTGGCCTCACCAGTGCCCAGCACAGGGGGACAGTCACTGCCCTGGTCCTGCTGGACACACAATTGCTGAAACCAGCCAGGATGCCACTGGCCTTCCTGGCCACCTGGGAACAGGCATCCTCAGGAGAAACACCTTTTCCCTTAGGTATATCCACTTGCAGGTAGGTTTTCCTTTGGCTTTCAGCTGGGAGGCTAATTCTGATAAACCACTTGTTAAACAAATACCTTGTTTTAAATTGTGTTTATTACCACTTTGACACGTTACACTAATATTTATTTTTCAAATCATTCCATGAAATACCTTGCTGATACAATTGAAATGGATATTAACTTAATGGATATTGACTTAATGTTTGGTGTTCTTGGGACCAGTATTCAGCTGGTTTCTTAAATTCGTCCAAGCCTGCTTAAAAAAAGGAATATTTTTCAAAGCTTAAGTGAGGTAGAAGCAAATACTGTATATTTCACACATTGTAAGAGACCAAGAGAACTCAAAGTTAGCATGAGTCCATTTCCTGCCACCAAATTCCCGAATGCTCTTTTAATTTCTCTAAACAAAATATTCCTCCTACAAAATGATCCATAACCAGCTGTTTATCAGACTTCAGACCTTCCAGTAATGCTTACAATTTCCTGAAAAGTCAACATTTATTTTTCAAGTGGCTGAGTCAGGCCTCAAGTAATTTATTGGCTGAAATAAAAACATGAAGTGAGGCATTTTGAAAGCTAATGTATAACTCTGGATGATCTCCATAGTGCCATAATGTGTTTTAGACACCAGCAGTGATGAGCATGATTGTCACCTTTTGTTGTGTTTATGTTTCATTACTCTGTTATGTCATACACTCCTGCACAGTCGAAATCAGGGCTTTTATTTTTAATCATCTCACTGCATACTGCAAAAAACGTCTGAAATAAAAGCATCATACTTCAGCCATCTAGCATGTCTCTCCATCAAACTTATCTTTCTTATCTTTAAGGAAAACTATAATTGGATAATCTTTACTTAATGTAAACTTCTAAAAGCTGGAAGCCATTTCAAGATTACACAGATTAACTGTGGCTACCTGTGAGAACATGCTTCAACATTTTGATGAATTCAGTGTGGATAAAATCAAGCATCTCCAGTATTTACAAAACTATTTTGGCAACGAAATGACTGAAAATTTTTCACACAGCCTTCAAGAAAAAATGATAACTTTTCTCTTGTGTCCTTGTCTTTCTTGTTACCCCATGAACCAGTCATATGGCTGGAAGCAAAGAGTGGTTTTAATTTTCTTTGCAGACAGAGTGCTCTCTGGCTCCTGGGTTAACTTTAGCACTGTCAGCTGCAGAAAGGAATATATTTTCAAAGTTCAGATAATTTGATTTTGGTATCCTTTTTACATGTGCAGCTATCCCTGGTTACGAGCTGCACAGCTGTCTGCAGAGAAATCAGCCTGACAGTGATTATCCCCCTTCCACTCTGTAGTAAGATACAAACTATTACAAATATTTTTATATTTCTATGGTTTGAGGCATCAACAGCCACAGAGAAAATATGCCCTTTTCAACCAAGTTCCTACTTGTGTTCTCAATTGAAAGAGGAGCTAATATATTCCTGGCAATATACAACCCTTTTGTCTTACCATGGCAAATGATTAATACTACGCCTAAAATTTGGAGGAGGACACAAATTTGCTGTCACAAACAAGTGGCTTGAACGAGCCACAGTGGATACTGCAGCCACTTCCTTGTTGTTGCTTCCAAAGTGCCCAGTTTTGTGCACTTTTCCTCACAGAAAATCAGGATTTCTCTCCAGCACTAGGCTACAGATCCTAGGATCTGCACTGTTTGCTGCTGTCTCCCATAAGCCCACCATGAGCAGTTAAAAAACAATTCCTGGGTAAAATAAATTAAGCCTTTTGGCAATTATTGCTATTATTCTGATTTATTTAAAGTCTTTTCTTGCCTCATTGCAAGAAGTTCAGAAACTGGTGATTAAGAGGAGTAGCTTGATTTTGTCCATTAATAATAGGTCCCAATTACAGCTGTTGTTACACTCCACATAGGGACATCACTAAATAATTGAAAATATCTAAATGATATTTGCCTTCAGCCTTGGAGAAAATGTCTGTCCCACCTAACTAGAAAGCCCACAGATTCCAGACACTGTAGAGACTGAAGCAGACAGTTCACATAAATATGTGGCAAAACTCATCCTATTTAGTTACAGAAGAATAAGCAGGTGGCAGTTTCCAATCAGTTTCACTGCAGTTTGTGGGTCTTGGGGGTGCACTGACTTCTGAATGGTCTACAAAACTTCACAAGAAAAATAAGCCTATTGTCAGTAGGGTTCAATTTAACTATATGAGGGGCTGAAGCTCTGCTGGTAAAAAATGTGGATGTCTGCAAATAAAAAATATTGAAAACCACTGACTGAAAACCACTGGCTACTCTGGCTGGTTTTTTTTTTTAAGGAAGACTGGAGTTATGCTGTAAAAATGCTTCAGAAGGATCTATTTATCTTTCACTAATAGTAAAAACAAATTTCAGTGGGGTTTGCAATGAAATTGTGATCTTATGGATTTAATGATGATGCAGAAATGGGAAATGGTGCTCTATGAAATGAACAACCTTCAGCAAGGCTCTAGTTTGGAGAAGTGAAGCCTTAAGGGACCATGGAACTCCTGCCTTGGATCACCTGTGGCACTTCCAACCAGTGTCCATGGAGTCAGTGGAGTCCTGTCTCTCTTAACACCACAGGGGCACCTTCAAGCCCCTCCATCATCAGAAAGTAACACTGGAGACTGCTAAAAAGGGGTGAAAAAAACCCCCCTTCATCAGCTGAGCATCCAGGATCCCCCCACTATCAGCAGAGAAAGACAAGCACCATTAGAAAAAATATAAGTTGAAAAAGTCAGGTTTTGGAGGCATATCAACTATAGCTCAGATCCATCACATTCCTAATTCAGGTGTTTGCTAACTTCACTTGAAGTTATCTGAATTTTTCAGTCTACAAGGGCAACAAGGTGTTTCAGGGAGAGGAGATGCTCAGAGAGGGTGGGGAGTTTCTAGAGTCCCACAGTTAATGGCAAATCTGGGGGTAAACCTTGGGTCTTCTCCATAAATAAAAACCTTTGACCTGTCGGTGAATCTTTTACAAGGTGCTCAGGATCAGCGGGACCTGGCATCCAGTGTTTCCAAATGCTTATTAATGATTCATCTGATCCATTGACCTAAAGCAAAATTAGCTGTGAAAAGCATGGCAAACCCATGCAGGCCTTGCAGGGCTGGTACATTTGTCCCCCAGCAATTTTCTGGTCACGTTTTAAATGACTCAGGGCTTCCTCTCAGAACAGATAGAGCCAATGTGTTGAAAGTATACACAAAATAATTGGGGCAAAGCACAGTAGAGGAGGGAGCCATCACCATGTTCTGTAAAAATGTATCATGAGCAATTTTTTCATATAAAATGATAATAAAGAAGATCATTTTGTTGGGAGGAAGAGCTCCCAACATCGAGTTCACTTCTCTTCTAAGAAGCCTACAGGATGTAAGTCCAGTTTAGGAAGAAAGTGGTCTCATTTATTAAAAACATTCATCTGCCCATCTGCCCCAGTGCCACTGGGACCAGCCCCTGCCCCTGCCCATGGCAGCATCCCAGCTCCTCTGGAAAGGCTGTTTGAACACTGCCAACTGCACTACAACTCAAGCAATCAATTCCCTCCCTAGGAAAGAGGCTGCTAGAGCATCGTAGTGTTCCTGGAATGTTTGGAAATACTTGTCAAAACACGACTCTGGTTTCATTGTTAGTTCTATTAACATTCAAACATTTCCCTTGTTGATTAAAGGCATTGGCTCCATGAAATGTCTTAAAGTCAATGCCTACCTGCCTCCTATCCAGTTGCTTATGCAACTGCTGCTTTCCACGCCACAAATGTTTTTCCCTGAGTGGTGAATGAAATTATTTATGCCACAATTACTATGCAGAGGCCTTTTGAGGCTGATGGAGGCCAAAGCCCCTGACCACAGGTTGCATTCTTTGTCACGTTTGATCTGGACATGCAGCACGCTGTGTGAGGGGAATCACATTTCTGCACAAGCACGAGGTCCCTGAGGTAGTTATCACTTTGTTGTGACACAGTTGGACATGGTCCCACAAGGCAAGCTGCAGACCAGGAGTTGGTATTTGGGAAGGCATTCCACCTTCCCAGGCTTTGGAATGACTGAGTGTACCACAGGGATAATAACAGTTAACTGTCCCCTACAGGATTATCTCTGTTTGTAAAGACCCTGAATTGCTTTCCCTCTGCAGAGCTGCTGGACTGGCACACTGAATCTGGAATACATATGTCTGTTGCTTCTTATTTCAAAGGCCAGTAAAATATGTAGAGTCACTCAATTCTGTAATATATCCTGTATATTTAATATGCTGATACATGTCTGATCCACCCACCCCATCTCTGCAGCAGAATATACCCAGAGCAGAGCTTACACCATGCTCTTTGGAAAAATAAAACTGCCATGGGAATTGCAAGAAGGCCATACAAATCAGGCTCTAGATGTGGTGGGGCTGGTGTCAGACACAGCACTGTGTCAGCACTGGCTTGAGGGAGCCCACAGCCTGTATTAAAGCAGAATTGAGCATGAATTGTCCCCATATTCGAGCTTCCTACCAAGTAAGTCAATGAGAAAGAGCTTGCCTAAAAAGTCATAGCAATAATGACTAATATTGAGCACAATTCTGCTGTCCCTAACAGATGAAAGACCTGAACTTGTATTTATTTTAGGATGTGGCTACTTGTTCTGAAACTTCCCATGCCACTCACTACTCATCCCTTTCCCTACCCTGGAGTGGGGCAGAACAGAGGAAAAGCCCCTGGAGAAAGGAGAGTGAGGATGTGACCACCAGGCAGCACAGTGGGGCCAGGACCTGGGGATGTGTGAGAGCTCTGCAGGGCTACAGAAAAGGGAAATTTCTGTAACCCCTGCTGCAGGTGAGCAGTCAGGATGGATGGGCAGCTGTGCCCTTTGGTGGTCTCTGGCCACATCCAGGATAGGGGGCTTCAAGGGCAGCTGTTGGACTCCCAGAAGCTCATCTTGGCAGTTGTGATTTCTCCTTACAGGCACCAGTCTGCACAGGCTGGCAGGGGATTAAACAGGCTGTGGCTTTGTTTCAAACACCTCTCAAAGTGAGGTGCACCCACAAGTGCAACCCTGCTGCACACACATTTGCCTGAAATACCCGAGGTGGCCATGGCATGAAGAGGTCTGGCAGGCAGAGGTGATCTCTGCCTTGTCCTCTCCAGGCTCCAGCCCCTTGCCTTGGCTTACTCCAAGGACAGGGAACTCCCAGCCCACGTGGGCAGTCAGTGACACCTCTGAGAGCCACTTGTGACCCTGGTGCAGTGCCCTGGCTGCACACACAGCTGCTGTGCTGAGTCAGCATTATTCCAAGGTCTGATTTTAAATCCTTGCGTCTCACACCCTCCACAGGCTTGCTCCAGTTTTTTTTTTGTTTTGATTGTTGGTTTTTTTTTTCTCCCTGCTTTCTCCAGTTGCCTGCTTTGCTCTCCAGGCTGACAAATTACCTCTGCCAGCACCTCCCCATATGCAGCTCTTGCAGAAGAGACCCAGCGTGCCTCTCCAGTTCACTTGTTCCTTCTTATTTCACTCCAAATAAAACAACTCACTCCTTGCAGAGCCCTCTATTCCTTGTCTATTCCATGCAGTTCAGTGGGAAACAAATCCTATGGGACAAGATTGTGTTGCAACCAGCTCACATAGGGCACAGGCACAGAGATCCTTCACAAGGTGCTTGAACACTCTCAGTGTTTACCCTGACAATCATCTGGATCCTTAATCTCAGCAACAATGACTTTTGAGCTTGAAATTCAATAAACCAGCCTGGAATTGCAGTCCTAAGGGCTGGCTAGCTAATAAAAAGCGGTTTAGCCATTCCAATGCACCTTATTGATATAAATGGGTAGTGACATGAGCTCTGGAAAATGTACCCCAGTGCTGGCATCCATTGATGCTATTTAACCCTTGAATGCTTAGGGTGAACAGCTTGGGCTTCTACTCATGCACAGTGATACTGATCTCTGAACCAATATTTCAGTTCAGCTTCATAGAACTTGGTTGGGCTGAAGGACCAGCCTGTTACAGCATTGTGAGGCCACAACACTCAGTGTGGCTCACAAGTCAGCTGACAAGACTCAGTTTTGATAAGGAATATTTGGCAATATTTATTGTGTGTACCTAAGCATGATTCAGCAGCTCACGTGACCGAGTTTCTGATCAAACTTGCCAGCATATTAAAATTTGAATTAAAGTTTCACCTATTTTATTGCTGTGCTCCAACTCAGTATTGATTCAGGAATTGCTTTCTGCTGGCTGAGGAAGCAGCTCCTGTGAGTATCAGATGCCTGGGGGCACTGGTCTCCAGTGTAATTTTTGCAAGACCCTTGCTGAGCCCAGCACTGGTGGCTGAGCCTGCTCCTGCCATGCTACATCTGACAGCTCAGATGTACAGGGGAGAGCTTTGCACAGTGCACGAGGGGATTGCAGGGCAAGGGAAATGATCACACACTTTCTGACAGCAGTGTCACCAAGGGTGACTTATTGGCATGAATAAAGCCCCTCTCCCTTCATGCCTCTCCAGAGCCTCACTCCCAAGGGCTTTGGGACAAGCATCTGACAGCCTATCCCATGCCCCTGGACAGAGAGGCAGAGGGACTGCTTAAAGCATTCACACCTGGAGCCAATTTTGTTCCAGTTATTTTGACAGCAGCGTTCATTTAACTTAATTTGAGACTATCAACAGGTTGCACTTTCATGGAGAGAGATTAGCAGCCTCCCTCTAAGGTAGGGCTTTGGAGAGGCATGAAGGGAGAGAGGGGGTTTAACCATGTCAGTGCCCCAGGGTGTGCAAGGCTCCCCAAAAACCTTCCCAGGACAGCCAGTCTTAGTGGCTGAGCCCCCATGGGGTCAGGCAGACAGAGGTGTGTGACAGTGACAGGCTTGGAGCCACTCACTAAGAAAAGGACAGGCACTCCCCATCCCTGAGCTGCTGAAAGGGGGGTGATTTTCATCACAGACAGCTTTGGATATTAAGGGGATAAACAAATATAAAGTTCTGGGAAGGGAATTCTTATAAAGGGTGAAAGGAGAACAAACACGTTGGCAGAGAGAGTATCCCTGCATGGAGGGGGGTGCATGCTCCTACCCTGAGGGGGAAGAAAAACTTTGGGGCTAATATATGGCTTATGCTATAACAGTGCTGAAATAAATGCAACTGTGTTGTGCAGGCTTTACTAGTCCATGTACATGGATTTTTTTTTTTTTTTTATAGTAAGAAAGTGGCTGAGACACAGTCCAGAGCTGCAGCTTTTGCTGCACAGCACTGCGTCCTGGGCTCTCTTACAGTGGCCACCACAGTGACAAAGCAGCATCAAAAAATCTGTGCTGTATCGGGTCTGTGCTCCCCAACACCACACGAGTGTTCTGCACGATTAATAAATGGGAAACCCAAAAATATCCCGCTCTAGGGAAAACTGCAAACCTTGAAGTCCTTCATACAGGACTATCTCAATACCCATTTGATTTCCTGTTGTAAAGGACTTCCAAATGTTATAAGCTTTTGGGTTTTTTCCAAATGAAAACCAGTTCAAAACCATTAAAGGGCTGAGCTGACTTGATCCACGGTGCAGACCTTTACATCTCCCAGCAACCTCAAAACTCCCCGGGTTCAGATCGGCCGTTTCCATCCTGGTACTCCAGGAGCAGCATAAGAGTGTTTGCCTTCACCTGACAGAAAGGAACGATCACTGTGGCACTTTTAAAACTCAGCCACAGTGTGAAAAACCACACGGAATTCTCACAGACGTTTTTATTGTATCTGCAGGCTCGGGGAATCTCCCAGTCCTCCTTTGCTCCTCTCCTCTTGGAATATTGGGGTCCTAATAGGAACGATACTAACACTTAGTAGCAATAGAAACAAAAATGCTACAACAGCCTGGTGGCTTTACTTGAGAGCAGAATTTGGCCCTGCTTTCGCAATTTTGTCTTCAAAATAATGACGCCAACAACTCCTTGCGCAGTGTTATAATTATGCTGCTGTTGTTGTTTTAATTTTTAGTGATTTTCTGGCACCTCCAGCACAGCAGTTATGAGAGCAAACATGGTGCAGCTTGACATGCTGCCAAGCCTTCTCTGTGACGGTGAAATAAGCACATTTTATTTATATGTCTGCTTTTCCCCGCATTGTTTTCATTTAGCCCGACGGTGTCACTGGCGAGGGTCTCCGCTGACATGTAGGATTTCCTCGCCGCAGCCCCGTCTCAATGCTTCCCCACACAATGCCACAGTATTGAGATGTCAGAGTCTCTGCGCCTGATAAAGGTGTCAAGACAGATCCCGGCTGCAGCGACAACAGTGCGAGCTCCGAGCCCTCCGCGGCGGCCAGGAGCGATCCCCGCTGTTTGCCCTCACTGCGAGCCAAACCTCCGCACTGCCCGGCTTTCCCTCCGACCCAAAAAACCTCCCGTTGGCTCCTATGCAGGTTGGGGTTTTTGGGCCCCTTCTGCCGAGCGTTTTCAGCTCTGATAATATTTGCGTCTATTTTCAGCGAACGAGCTGCTATGTCAAGTGGGATTAAAGCAGAGCTGTGACTTCTCTGTACGAGGCAGCTCAGCTCGCTGTCAGCAGTAACTGATGCACGTCACTTCAGCAACTCGGCCGTGTCGGGGTCCCTGAGATGGCCACGATACCCCAAACCATAACGGTGATAGTGACTGGATCATCGTAATCCTAACTGTAAATGTGACTAGATCCATTTCGTCAGACTTCACTAAAACAGCTAGTCCAGTTGGCAGAGGAGAGTGGCGCGAAGTCTGTGGTTATTCCCATCAATGCACACAGCGATTATGGGTGTGGGTGAGCGGAGTCAGGGCGCTCGAAGCGAGTGGCTTCGCTTCGGGGTACGGAGCGGCAGCCACGGGGGGGAATGGGTGCACGGGCCATTTGCTGCTCAAGTCCCAGGCTGAGCCGAAGTGCTGCACGCACAGAGCTGTCCCCAACCCACGGATCCCCCTTGCCGCCGCCTCTCCCCTGAAACGCGCTGCTCCAGGAGAAGGGGACACGCGGGTGACCGCCGCGGCGCACGGCGCCTCTCAGGACCCACCATGGGAGCACCGCGCCAACTTTAATCTCACGTCTGTGGGAAGCGGCTGCCGCTCCCCCCCGAGGCTCG
>VZRX01010366.1:0-62256 GCA_013398075.1 Notiomystis cincta
TGGGCCAAAGTCAAACCATGACACATCACATGAGTTGTTGTGGCAGTAGACACAGACAGACCATGTTCAGAACCATCAGGTCCTGCAAAATTTCCAGAAGAGCTGAGGAGGAGTTAACATCAGGGCATTTACATTTGTCGATTGTTATAGGTCAACTCAGGGCCCCTAAAGTAGCCACCAAATCCACCACACTTTGATGTGCTGAGCCAACGGAGCTATTTTAACAGTGCCCTTAAAAACAAACCAAAACAAACAAAACACACACACAAGAAGAGTGGAATCTACAAACTGTGATACTGAGGGTTTTTTTAATAAAGAAGTTGATCTGTGATGTAACTCAGGTTTCTCATGTTGAGCACATTTTGGCTATAAAGCTAATTATCATATGAATTTTGAAATTACTCCCTCCTAGTTCATGTCTGGGTACCAAAGGAGTCCTCGTTCTGTTTTGGAGCGGATAAAATCCTCCTCTTGGAAGCATTTGTTTATCATATTACAGCTTCACATGAGCCGAGCTGAAGCCTGACCCGATGTTAAGTGTCTGTGGTAGATTTCATTACATCCATATACTGGAAGTCCTGCCAATATACTGGCAGCAAAATCCTAGTGGAAAATAAATGGCAATAAAAGAGAGAAATGATCGGCTCTGTGAGTGGTGAGGAGCAGAGCTTTATTGAGGCTGGACAGCCCTGGAGATGTCACTTGGCATTGAGACACGAGCTTAAGAGAGCGCGAGTGAAAGCCGATATTGGAGTAATGACTCTGTGGCACAGGCAGGGGAATAATTTAATTAATTGCACCGAAATTTCTTTGATGAATAGTTATGTGGTGATAAGTATGAGGTCGAACAGTAGAATGAGTCTCAGCTTTTTAATGGGCCAGCACAGCTGCAGGTTTGGAAGTGTTCCCATTGTGTTATTTCCTCCTCTGCGCTCCCCCCTTGCTCTCGGTGCGCGCCCGCGCTGCTCGCGCCCGCATCCAGCCAGGCTCAGCCTCACCCTGCCCCGGGCAGGGAGGGGAGCTGGCCAGAGCCACTTGGCTCAGGTAGCCCCTTTGAAATCAATGCCAGATCGAAAGGAAATTGTAGGATGGTTTCTTTATGAATCCTGCATTTTTCTCCGATGATGCTTTTAACAGGGCCTCTGCTGCAACAGTT
Organism: Notiomystis cincta; assembly: GCA_013398075.1. NCBI lineage: Eukaryota > Metazoa > Chordata > Aves > Passeriformes > Notiomystidae > Notiomystis > Notiomystis cincta. Next base: position 1,157 of record VZRX01010366.1, read on the forward strand.
GTATGAAGATTTTTAATAAAACTTTTCTGGTCTCCAGAGGAGGAGGCATGTCTTTGTTGTTGGAGAGCTGGAGGAAAGGGAACAATGCAACACAGCTGGAATTTGAACATTAATCCTGTGATTCCTGGGCTGTTTTTTCAGACAGATCAATTACTCCTGGCTGTAACCAATCTCCAGCCATTTCCTCACAGTCCAGGGCTCCATTTGCCATCACTTGGATGCTGCAGCTTGACATAACCTCCTGACTTCTCCACAGTCCAGCTGCAAATATCACCTGCCAGACCTGTGGCCACTGTCAGCTATGGTTTGCCGTGAGTTCACTGAGAAATTCGGGATGAGAGCTGAGAGTGGTGCTGGCTGTCTGGCTGGGAGTTATCTTTAGTGCCCCTCTGTGCAACCAGCTCTGGATGAGAGCTGCAGTGAGCCCTGTGGGAGTCACTGGACGGGCTGTGCTGGTTTGCTCAGGGCAAGGCCTTGGACAGAAGGCACCATGCTCCATGGCAGGCGAGGGGCGCTTGGGCTGGGCCACGGGAAAGAAGACAGTGCCTCTCTGGGATCGTGTCCCTGAAGATGAGCTCCTCCGGCAAAAGGAGACCCTTCTCCTGTTAACTGAGGCTTGGGGCCAGTCAGTAATCTGCAAAAGCAGATATGAGCTCCTCAAACACAATGAAAGAAAGCATGTAAATATCTGGTAAAATCTGTCAACATCAAAACATTTTTTTCCCAAAGCAGTTTTGGTTTTGATTTATAATCTCTTACTGCCTTTTCTAAAATTTCCTAATTAGAATAATAGTGTATTACTCTCCAGCAACAGCTTCCCACCTATGTTCACGTTATGCCTTGCAAATGTTCATTTATTGAGCCATGGAGGCTGAGACCCAAATCCCAGCCCAGTCACAGCCATTGCTTGGGCCTTCCTCCCAGAATAACAACCTCGTCTCTCCTTGCAAAATTCATAGGCAGTGATTTCTCTTGAACTTGTGTAGCTTGTATGTGGTCTCCATAAGGACTTTCCTCCCAGTCTCTCACTTCTTTCCATTCTTGGTGGAGATGGAATACACCGTAAGCTGCACCATTATCTTCACTAGCAGACGTTTGTCCTGCTCTCTCTTCCCAGCCTGATTCATGTATCTGTATTTTAATATCTGATTTATTAAGGAGGGTCACTGGCAGGATTGCACGAGAGTCCTGTGGCTTTGGCCTTTGCCAGAGGCTGAGAGCAGCAGCGGGGGGAGCGCACGGTTTGCGCCGAGGGTTGGTCGGGTTTCTTTTTTCTTTCTTGGAACTTTGCCCATCTTATTATGAGTTCTTTAGAGAAATGAAATGCAGCAGTAGCTTGAAGAAATCATGGACACTTTCCAGCAGTAAAAGAGCTCTGGAGTCAGTATATAAGCTTTCTCCCCTGGTTGCAGTTAGGAAGCCAGTTGACAGTATAATGGGCTTTTGGAGGGGGCGCGATGGTTTGTGTGTTCTGTTTGATGTTGCAAATACTGAGCCCTCAGGGAGATCAGGAAAAAGGATGTTCTGTTCTTTAGGAAAGGAAAAGATTAACCTGAAATGTGAACTGAAACTTAGGAACTCTGCAGGCCTTAGGTGCACCAGAGATGAGTTTTCTTACTTTAATGGAAATATCTTCTGTCTTGTAGCAGAGGCGGGCAAGTGTTTTAGCAAGGATTTGGTTGGGGAAGTAATGTGTATGTGTGTTTATAGAGAAATAAAAGCCACAGCCAGGGCTCAAGTAGGTGAGTATTGAAAGCTCAGCAATTCCCTCAGTATGAGTTTCTGACTGGCTGCTCTTCAGAGTCAGAAAGACTTGTAACTGTTGTCAGAGAAAGTCTGGAAATCACATGTGCTCAGTGTTTTTCCAGAGATTTCTGGAGGAAAGGGCTTCTGCTGCATTTCTTCTTTCTCACTTCTGCATCCATTTATGTCCATGAGGAGATTTCAGAGATGGGGCAGGACGTTTACTGTCTGTCACTTTTGATAGAGGAGTAGGGGGGAAAAATTAAGCCTTTCCTCTAAACCAAGGTATTTTTGTCCATTTTTAGTAAACATTGGTGCCAACAATATATGTGGCTTTTATCAGGAGTTGTATTTTCACTTTTTACCTTTTCCTGCAGATTCAGATATCCCTGTGCGGTCAGGTTTTTCCATGTAAGCTCGTGCCAGTCTGACCAGGTTCCATTCTGGGTACACCAAATCCTCTTGCTGCCAGGATCGTGTGGCCTCTGGGAACGAGGGCGTGTGACATCTTTCTAATACTGCAGCTTGGGTAAATGGGATTTGGACAGAGGCTCTGTGAATGATGGATTTGTCTCCTCTGAGTCACCCTCAATCTTCTGCACTGCCCACCGAACTTATTTTCCCCCTTTTTTCTCTGCATACCACAAGTTTAGGGTTTTTTCTTTTGGGGAGCAGATAACAGGATTTTGGACTGGAGGTCTCTTAAAATATAAGATCCTTTGGATATTGTTCCTTTATCATCTTTGTATGGCTCAACTTGTTTCCTTAAGGTTCTTTTACTGAGTGATGAGGCAGTGGTTAATGCTTGATGCAGGGACATGCAGCTTCAGTGAGCACAGAAGGGTAGGTCCTTGGATTTGCTGTGGTGGGCAATTTATAGAACTAGGTTCTGTGTCTTAAATAAGTTAGACTTTCAGTCACCCAGAAGGACTCCAGGGAATTGGAAAAATGTGATCCCTGGCGTGCTCTGCAGTTGTTTTCATTCCATCTCAAGGATTTCTGAGCTTGCAGGAGCAGAAGCCTGAATTTGCAACCTGAACCACGAGATAATTGTCATTTGGTGAGGGGCTCATGGCTTGTTTTTCTCATGTAGTTTCCACTGTACTTGCAGTTGTTGCCAGAAGAGTTGAACAAGTTCTCCTTCAGCATACAATGATGCCTGAACAACAGGTTCATCCTCTCCAGCAGCCTATTTTTACTGGCCTGTGGTAACCATAACACCGGAGAATGAAAGTACATGAGCACAGTTGTAATTACACAATGGATCTTAATCTGGACTGATATTGTGAGATATGAATCTATGGCACTTTCAAACTGAAAAAAAATCAATAAATAAAACTTCAAGCACTTTCAGTACTTCAGATAATGGGCATATTCCAGGATTTAGCACCAGTTCTGGCATCTTTCTCAAAAATAGTATCCTGAGCTTTTACAGCTTGCCTGTCCTGCTGGAATTTCCCATTAAGCAGGAAAGCTCTGCTGAGTAAAGGATGATATTCTTATCTTCCAGTGTTTTTCTTCTTTAGGGTAAATGGAGTTTCCAGTTCCACAGACTTATATTTCACAAAAAAGATAATGGGGAATTTTAAAGTCAAATTCAATGTCTCCTGTTTAGTTGAAGTAGTTTTAGGTTTTCATAACACTCTGTATTTACAGAAAATACTGATTACTTTTACCTATGCTATATTATTAACACAGTCCAATTTCTCACAGCTTTGTATCAACCTAAACTTCAGAGCAAATTTAGGTTTTAATCCAGTCGCAATATTCAAGTCTCTGGAGGACAGAATCTGCAGCAGCTTTTTTCTTTCTCTTCTTCTTCCCTCTCCACCCCAAATATGTTACATCAGGAAACATGAGCAGTGATTTTCCCTATAGTTTTGTCACATAATTCCTGTGTCAGAGGGGGCAGAGGTGTCGGGGAGTTCACCTCTTAGAGTCTAGTCTCACTACACTCTATGGAGTCAGTGGGATAAACACAAAAACCCACAAAACTCTTATGGCCCTTCCAGTTCAGTGCCTCCTCTCCCTTTTTGGATGGGGTCGGGCTCTTCTCCCAAGGAACAAGTGACAGGACAAAAGGAAATGGCCTCAAGTTGCACCAGGGGAGGTTTAGGTTGAACATTGGGGAAAATGTTTTCACTGAAGGCATTGTCCAGTCCTGGCCTTGGCTGTGCAGGGCAGGGGTGGGGTCACTGTCCTAGAGGGTGTAACAGATGTAAGGATGTGGCACCTGGGGACAGAGTTGGTGGTGGCCTGGCAGTGCTGGGGGCTGTGATTTAAATGTGCTGCTGTGCCCTTGCCCTGGGTGTCAGCACCGATTCCAGTGTGGCTGCTCCCAGCACCTCCCGGTGGGGACAGCTCGGGGCTGAGGGCTCTGTCCCAGGGTCACCAGTGGTGCTCCAGAGAGAAGACACTGACCTCTCACTGGAGGTAGTATTTTCTCTGTGGGAAGAGAGGGTGTTTTTCCCCTGTTGCCTCCTCCCAAGCCTGAATCCCAGAGCCAGGCTTGCCTCAGGTGCCTGGTATCCTGAGAACTTTTTCAAGATCTATAAGAAATCAGAGTGTAGGGAATTCCATGCACTTGAAAGTATTCATTAGTAAAGGTTTGGCTAAAGTGACATCTTAAAATAGAATGTGCAATCAGCATGCTGTTTCCAAAAAGATTTTTTTTTCCCCTTAAATCTCTTAAAATTTATTAGGTGGGCGTGAGCAAAAAGGTTGTCTCCAATAAAAAACTGGCTTTGTAATGATTAGCAGGGGCCCAGTATAATTTAAGATATTCTTTACAGTTTATAAATACGGGCTCATAAAAAGTGTAGATATAAAGAAGCTGTGACTTTAAGTCATTAGAAGCCCAATGGTTTGATAAAATAACAGGAAACAGACAATTTATTATGAGCAATCTCGGTAGCTCTGGATTATCTATAAAACTTTTATGGCCCTCCCCAAGTGGCAAGAGGCCATAAAACTTGCCTGAATGAGGGACTTGTTAATTTACTTGTTAAAGCAAATTAAAAATTTATAAGCGCTTTTAGGTAAATGAGATCTTCTCTCATTGCTGCCCTTGCGGGCTCAGGAGTCCTGGGAGGAAAGAAGTGGTTGCGCTCAAACATCACAGCAGAACAATAAAAGCTATTAAATTGGTTCAGTTTATTACTACAGAGCCAGGCAGCTGTTGCCATGGTTTGCTGGGGGTTGCCAGAGGTTGACAGCATGGCATTTCTGTGGCCTTAAAAAGAAGGTAATAACATTGCCTTTCATCCAGCAGCTCCTCCCATGCCTCACTCCTTTTCCTCCTTTTTCACATAGTTTTCATGTAGAGCTCTCAAAGCCAGTCCTCAGCCTGTCACAGAAACATCAACATCTCCTTCTGTCGTTCCTTGTCTTAGTTGTTGTAAAATACATTCACGAACACCAGAAAAACCTTCACAGTTTCAGACTGCTTAACCAGGGCACTCATAGTAAATTAAGTTTTAATTTAATTCAATGCCTCTTCTGTAGCTAAACACAGTAGTGACGAAGAAGGGCCTGGCAAGGAAAATGGGGCTGTTGGGCATCTTTGAGCAATCTTTGAGAGCTTTAACATGGACTGGAGAAGTGTTTCTCCAGATCACTTCAACAACAGCTCTGTGCAGCAGATGATGTCCAGCTGTGGAAGCATCATGAAGAGTTACACTTGATCACTGCGGCTCCAACTCAGGAAAAAACTACTAAGAAGGAAAATTTCTATTGAAAACTCTTAATATTTAGGAAAATACCTGTTCCAGATAAGGTTTTGAATGAGGAGAGGTCTAAATCAAGGTGCAATGAACTAAACAAAGCCTCTCCTGAACAGTTCTTCTATAAATTGTAGCTGTATTTGTATGTACTTTTCTTTTGGATAGGAAATATCTTTTACAGATCCGATACTACTTAGAAAAGAAGTTAACAGCACTTCCAGGAGGGAAATAGTGGCATAAATTCAAAAGGTTTGTGTTGAGAACACTTCAGGTGATCAGATATTTAATCAGTGTCTTAAGTTGGGCACCCAGAAATGAACCTGCCTGACCAGTCCGTTGGCTAAATGCAGGCCACAGCTTTCAGTACACGTTTCATCCTTACGTATTTCATTTAATACCAATTTTGCCTCAGTATGATTTGTGTGATTCTATGTTTCCAAATGGCTATTGCAGGAGTTTCCCTTCAGAATAGGAAATAATCTGTGTGAGAAATACGTGGAGTACATGGAGAAAGTCTAAAAGCATGGTCTGCAAGAGAGGCTTGAAAGAATTGGGGCAATTTTGTTTTAAAAAAGAGGAAGTGGAGTGGTAGCAGTCTTAAAGGACGGGAAGGTGCTGCAGGGAGCAGAGGAGAAACCTGTTGTGCATGTCCATGGTCAACAGGCAGGAGATGCCCTGGGGCTGTGAAGGAAGCTGCTGCAAGGGGAAGGCAGTGAAACAGCTGCAGAGTTGCAGGGCTCCCTGGCTGGCTGCAGCAAGTTTGGGCTGGGTTAGCTCAGTGTCTGCCTCTCCCCAGGGCTGCAGGTACCCCTGGTACTTCTGGGCTCACAGGGACCACCTGGGTCTGCACCTTCTGCTCTGTGCTTTTGTAATGCTGAGACTCCTCAGCACTCAGACTGCAAGTGGGTAAGCTGAGGACTCAAATACTTGAGGCAGTACTGCCCCAAAATCTTTATTTCCCATGAGGTTCTGCAGGGAGAGACAGATGTTTAGCAGGACGCTTTTCCTTCACGCTGCTAGACCAAACAAAAGCTTCCAATCTCCAGGAATTCAAGTGCAGCAATCGTAATATTCTGGCACTTCCATCACTCAATACTTGTATTATAAATATTTCATGGAAAAACTGAATCATAAAAGTATTATTTTTGTAGTGTGCCAAGAGTAGATCCAGGCACTTGGAGCATAAAAAGTATGAAAGTCACATTTTAATATTGTGCTCTCCTCACTAAATACAGTGCTAGCCTGAAATTGTCTGACATATAAAAATAAGGCAAAGCCTCCAAGGTATATTAATGGTGGTTACAGAGCTAATGGTTACATGGCAAACTCCCAGTACAGTCGTTTCAGTGTGCACATTTCTCTGAACCAGATATGACTGGCTGGAAAGGTCTCTTGAAATCCCATCTGGCATCTCCTGGGACCCCACTTCAGCCATATTTCACTGCCCCAAAAGTGGATATAAAATGAGCCAAGAGCTCACTGTCTTTCAGTGATGTTACACCCCTGCCTTTGCTCAGCGCATCGGAAACTCCCAGCTCTAATTCCCAAAATTCATGGTGATGACAGTGCTTGAAGTCAAATAAATAATCTTTCATGTCCTGTCTTACCTAACTACTGTTCTGGTTCCAGATTTTGGAAACCCAGATTCCAAGTAGGCTTGTGGGTGTTCTCAGCCTCTCTGGATCTGGCCTTTAACCTGTAATAGCCTGTTTTAAAAAAAGAAAAAAGCAAATACTGAGGCAAAGCCAGCTTTGTCCAGGCCCAGCCTTTGAGAAGGATGTGACAGGGATGGGATGTGGTTTTGCTGTAGGTAGTCTGTTACAGAAGTTTCTCTGGAAATACATAGCTCTTGTTGGAAGTAAGTTGAGCCCAAAACATTATTTCTGGTATAAATTAGATGGAGGGAGATGTACCAGGTAATACCCCCTTGGCAGGGCATCAGTGTGCAGGTAGCCCCAGGTTCATGGCCCTGCTCTTCCTGACTTGCAGCAGTAACCAGAATGTCTCTTGTTCTACTTAGCTGCAGTACAGACTTTTCTTGGTGCACCATGAAATCCCCACTGAACACCACAAAGTGAATCCAGGAGGCAGAGTCCTGCAGCTGGCTCCTTCCCTAAGTCTATGTTTTCTCAAGGCTTTTTTCAATGTTTATTAGTTTAGCCTTGCAATTCCATGTTTACATAAATTACATGATTAAAAGCAAAACAGGAACCTGGGCAGAATGTGGTTTCTGTTAAAATCATTCCCAGTTCCTTGCTAACTTAACCCTTTTGAAAACCAGAGACACTTAGGGAGGTGCCTATGTGTTTAATGCACAGGGAGCCTGTGTTCCAGCCCCCCCAGGGAGGTGTTTGGAGTTATTCCCCAAGATATTTATTTATTGGCTTCATTCCTACAGTAGCCAGGCGTTGACAACAAATATTGAATAACATCAGCCTTTTGCTGCACCCTGGGAGCCAAGAGAAGGACTTGCCTTGGCTTAATTTAAATCATAACCTGCTAAATTGGGGAAAACCTGCAGAAAAATTCATCAGCAGTTCTAAGCTGCATATCTGAAGAGGGAACACAGGAATTGGCTTGTATGTGGCATAGAGATTATTTTTTATAGCAACTATTGTTTGCATGGGTAGAGCTTTGATGAATACTACCCCATGTTCTTATCACAGATGAGCAAAGGAAATATAAATTAGAAGCTCATAAATATGGGATTCCCCTTGCCTTTGAAGAACTTTATTTCCATACGGTTTGCATGAGAATGCTTTCATTGATTTAAAAAAAAGGAGTTTGTTTTGGGTTGTAAGTAATGTGTAAGCCACAACATTTTAAGTAGATGTCCTTTATCTAAAGTAGCGAAAAAGGGACATGAGAACTGTGAGGGGTTAATTTGTATGTTCTAAATGAAAATGGAATTAGAAAATGAATTCCCCTCTAATATCTCCACTCAGTGTGCAGATCAAAGCCATCATAGGAGTAAATTTATGTCTGATAGTGTGGACGGTTTCAATGCACACTGGCGAAATATCATGCTGATTGCTGATTGAAAACAGTTGTTAATTCTCTACTTCACTAAATTCAGAGTGGAAAAACTTTCCTTAATAAAGAACAGATTGAAGAGAACCAAGACCTTACTGTGTGGAAATTAATGGCAGATGCATATACTGGTAGTTAAAATGTTTCATTAGATGTTAATGTCTTGCTGTGTTTTTAATTGTTCAGAAATTAGCCTCTAGAATATTAAAACCATCTGTTTGTTATCATGATGAAACAGAATACTTAAATAGTTATTAATTTTGTAGCCTTTTTTTTTTCCTTGTCTGCAAAACTTTGATCTGTTGAGATTTCAGTGGATGCTGGATGCAAAAGTGAAAAACAATTTTAAAACACCTTGGTGCCCCAAATCTCAGCATTTGCTGCCTGCCACCCATATTTTGCATGCCTGCTTTATTTCACAAATTATTATTCACCAAGGAGAAGTTGACGTTTTTTAGTGCATGGAAGGAGCGTGCTGATGCTTGCTGAGCCTGTATAATGGTTGATTTAAACTGTAATATGGCACTTTCTTACATGCTGATACTTAGTTTTTAAGTCTTGTGGGTCATTTTAAAGCCCAAATATTTCAAAGCATGGAAGGAGTTCCTTGTTGATCCATCAGCACAGGGCTTTGTCTTCCTCCATTTCCAATTATTTACAGCTATTTTGTAAATTTTTTTTTTAAGACTGAGTTTTGGGGAAATTGGGGGTTGACAGCTATTTGGGTTATCATTTCTGATGGGTTTTTTAATCATGTAAATGAACAATAATGGGCTCCTGCAGGCCCTGACTCAGGTAAATATTCCTCTTTATGAGAACATACATTGAATATATTTCTGGCAGACAGCAAAGATAAGCTTCCTTTTTTTCTCAGCTGAGGTGAATTTAGCTGAGTGCTGAAGTGCTGTCTGGTGGGGAGGCTGTAACATGTATGTACACACAGCTCTCCAGTGTGAAGAGCACGATTTATAATACATTTTGTAATGCTTGTTATACGTGACTTAAGTGTGAAAATTTATTCAGTAAGTCTAAACATTACTTAGAGAGCCATTAACATATCTTTCCAAGTGATTTTTGACCTTTTTCTGAATAAGCACTTTACAAATTATTAAATGCCAGGATGAGGATTAATTCAAGTAACTGTAATTAGATAGTAGTCCTCTGTTATAGATTTTTTGCACTTATCTTGAAATAATAATAAAGCTCCACTTATCTAATGTATGACTATGTCTTCAAGATGGGTAAGTTTAGTACAATTTTAAAGCATAGAAAAGACAAGTTAAATTAGGGATTTTTATCAGTATAAGGTACAGAAGTATTATCAAGTATTCCTGGTGCACACCCAGTTCCCTAAATGGCTTCTGCATCCCTTGAAGTCGGTGGCAGTCCTGTCCCCTGGGATTCTGGTGGGCATTGGGTCGTACCCTGAGGCTACCTCTCTGCTGAGGCTGCCAACACAGGGCCAAGTAACTCTGGCTGGCAGAATGATTTTCTGGGAATGAAGATGGTTTTGGACTTGGACTGAGGAAACCAGCTCATCAGATCCACCAAGCATTAAATCACCTTTGGTCACTGTTGACAAGGGACAGACTACAAGATTGATCAGGAGATATTTTTTTTTTTTTTTTTTGATGTTTGGAAACAGGAGGACTCATTATTTCAATTGGCAAAAGTAGTCCAAGGTGAAAGCACAGCACTGCAATATATTTTACATTATTGGGTAGGATGAGGGAGGAAGAGAGGTATGCAAAAAGAAAAAGGAAAGTCCAAAATGCTGGGATAGCTGAGGGTGTTCAGAGCTTCCCTCTGACAGGGTGGAGGTGCACCACAAGTGTTCCTCCAGTGGCACCTTGCCACCTATCAGAACTAATCCAGAGTTAAACAACATAAACAATAGTTCTTCCCTTTGCTTTTCTCCTGAGTTGTTTATGATGACTAAACTCATCTCCACATCAATGACAGCTGCTAATGAATTCAGATGCTTCATTCCCTTCCCTTCTGTGCTTCTTCAAATAGATTTTCTTTGCCAGATACTTCAGCTTCCCTTTCCTGCTAACAAATTGGTACTGAGGTATATTGTTGTGACTTTTGCTTCTATCATTCAAGCAAGAGGAAAATACAATATGTATAGATGTGAGTTATATGTCAAAATGCTTTTACTCCCTCTCTCCCCCCCCTTCCTTCACATTATTAAATTATAGAGAAATACTATCATAATAGCCTCTTGGCCAAGTCACTGAGAGCAGAGTTATGGCTCCCTTGATAAATTGCAAAACATTATTAAGTTTTGCTCTTTGGACTGAGAGTATTGGCAGAAAAGGACATCAACCCCAGTCAGATTGGTCTTGATTGCTGCTTAATTGCTGCTTGTTTGTGTTAGCGATCATGTGGTTTGATTGATCTTGCCCTGCTTTTGTCATTATTGTTACAACTTCCTAGTTTTCTCCTTGTACAGAGACCACAGGATGACTTTTAAGTCTTGAATAATTTATCTAGCTGGGCAGTTAAACGGCTTAAAATAGTATTATAGTTTTAAGCCAATAGCTCAACCTTCAAATCATTATTTATGCAACCCAGTAATTAAATATTTATTCTGGGCTTGTATCGAACGATGAAATAACAGGGCTCCTTTATGTTAGCAGTGGTAAGCATCTCAAGGTCCATCCATGAATACTGATACTTCCTCCTTCAAGACATTTATTTACTTCTGTAATGTTAGCTGGGTGTCACATCAGTGATCTGCATTGAGGAAGAAAAGGATGGTGGTCACCGTGACTTAATTCAAGTGAGTGCATGCAGTCACTCTGCTCTTTCTCAGGCTGCTTCACCTCTTCAGATATTCCCAAAAGGTCTTATCCCTTCTTGCAGCTCCTTTGCAACCATCCTGTGGGCTTGAAACAAGTGGAACTCTCAGGAGCTACCCTGGGGTTTTGTTTCCTCTCATTAAAGCAGGTGGAGGCCCTTAGCTGAATTTGTGGACAGTTCTAGAGCTGCAGTGCTGTTAGAATTTTTCAGCCTGGCCTATTTGCTTTTTGTTCCATTATGTGTTTCATTTGGTCTTCTTAAACTTAAGTGTTCTTTCACTAAGTTACACAGTTCAAAGTACACAGTCAGAGGCCTTCCTTAGAAAGTTGGATATCAGACACTGGGCTCAATGGGATCATATTTCTATTCTCTCCCCTCTCCAGAGATTCAGGTTAAAAGTGATGTTTGCATTCACCTGACCTTTCCTGTATGACAGAGACAAGAACTCACAGGTCCAGAGCTGAGGCTGGGGCAGAATACCTGAGTCCCCTGCCACCACCAAAACCAGGGCTGGTAAATGGCCTAGCAAGGATCTGGAAACTCATCATTGCCACGTGCTCTGAAACAGGCACAGAATGGTGGGGTAAAACTGCCCGCTTGGTTCTCCATTTTCTAAATGAACAAGCCTAAACAGGACCACAAAAAGCAGTTCCTGGTGGAAAGTGTTGGAGCCAGTGCATGTACACTGCTTCTTGCCGGGGATCTCTGGGGAACAGGGGGGACAGGAGCTCTAGCAGGAGTTCAGGACTCTCCCCATCAGACTTCAAATCTGGTTTGGGGATGGACAGAGCAGAAGCAAGAAGAATAAGTGGTGTAATGGCTGAATAACAGCCAGGTGTACGTGTATGGGTGAGAATGGTGAGGATGGATGTATATCCATGCAGACAAGGATGGCACTCTTGTGGCACTACACATCTGTGTTTTCCGGAGGTGGATTTTAACTATACAAAGACTGTTTTCCCTTACACAGGGCCTAGGGAGGGCCCTGTAAATCCAGGCTGGTACACACACAGGCTCAGTAGCAGGGCTGAGCAGAGCCTGGGGGGGCTCTCCCACTCTGGCTGCAGCCCCTCTGGCTGTCCCCGAGCCTGGCTCATCCCGCCCTGCTCCCAGGCTGAGCTGTGCAGGCTGCTTGCAGAGATTGATTGGTACAATGGAGAGCTTTGCAAGGTGTAATTTTAAAGGCCGTGTTTCTCACTGTGCAACCATCAAAATGCAAAGGGTCAGGAGAAGCCTATATTTTTTTGCAATTCAGCTTTTGAAGTGTGCTGAAATACGCTTCATTTGCTGCAATTGCCAACAGCTTGCTGTTTCATACCACTCTTAACAGGAGCTGGGGAACAGAGCGAGTCTGTTACACTTTCTGTGGTGTATAATGTATGTATGATTCTGGGGTGTGATGAGTTTATGCCAAATTTATCTTTGATTTCTGTATAAACAGCACAGAAAAAATGATGGGCTGCATTCTCTGTGAAACTTAGATAAAATAGAGCTACAGACCTCCTTCAGAGTACCTTCTGTGTGCTGTGGATCTGAGGTTGCCCAAGCATATAATGAAAGAGAAGAGGATCTGGAAATAAATGCCCGTTTCTTTCTCCCCCACCCCCGCTTGGCGAGGATGCTGTTTATTCTTAGCCTGTGTTGCTTCGGCTCCTGCTACTGCCAGCAGAGCACCAGCACTTGGGGTGTCTGCAGTAACCATGCTAAATAGCCAAATTCTCCCTGGGAGCACAGGGGGTAGGTCTGCTCCTTTGGTGGATCTCCCCCATCTCAGGCTGTAGGGAATGGGTTCCTCTACTCCAGTGCATTGAGCAAGAGCAGCAGCAGAGTCTGGATCAGCTCAGAGGCAGCAGGAAATGACCAGCAGTGCTGTAGAATAAGTGAGTTAAAGACACCCTTGCTCTGTATCATGGAGCTGATTAGAAAACTGTTCATAGTTATTTGTTCAAGTTAGATTTTTTTGTTTGTCAACAGGAAATATACATGTGTTTGTTCTTGTTTTTTTCATAAAAAGAGTTTTGGAACAAAAAAAATTGCTTTTTCTTCTAATTAAAGGTAGGAAGGAAACAAAAGATAAGGTGTTGTCTTTGGTGCTTTACCTCATTTTTACCATAAAAGTAAGTGAAACAAAGCTTCATATTTTGGTAGGGATGTCAGATCCCAGGATGATGCCACGGAGGCCTGGATCCTCAGAAGCTGGCAATTTCTCAGAGCATTTGCATTGGTTGTCATAAGATTGTATATCAAGAGGTAAACAGAAAGCCTCTCCTAATGTTTTATTGTATCTCTCAGGTAACAAGATTTTTCTTCCCTGAGGTGAAAAATGTCTTTGTATTAATGATGTTCAGAGTCCACACATGGTGTGAATTCTTTTTTCATATTTACTGCCGAAACTCATGTATTGTAAATATTCTTCCTGCTCATTATCTCACCTCTGATTTGCTTTCCTTGTGCTGTTCCCCTGTTTAGGCAGTCATGGCATGCATGGCTTTGTTAGAAATGCAGTGGAGAGGTCTTACTCCAGACCCAAACCACTGTGTTAAACCACCTTTAATTGTGTGGGTGACATGAGAGTGCTTATAAATAGTATTTGTCTAACTTCTATCAGTAGCAGGAGAGATATAAATAGAAGTTTTGAAATGACAGCTGTTAATCATGATTGAAATCAGAAGAAACCACCCTTGATTTACACTGTTGGGTTTGGGGTTTTTTTCCTGCTACGCAGTTCTCCTTTTATTTGTTTTCATACAGCCAGATTTGTTCTTGATCATTGATAAAATATGTTTTCTTTGCAATCTGATATTCAGTTCTGCATGAAATCTGCTGTTGCTCTTTTCTGGCTGGCAGAAGACACACCAGGGCTGTGTTTGCTTGGGCAGAGCTGGCCTGGGGCTCTGTATGTGCAGCCCTGCCACACTGGATGTCAGTGCCCTGCCTGGGGGCTGGAGTTGGCCCAGCAGGCCTGGACTGTACTGGGATGACTGGGATCTCACTGGGCTCAGCCAGGCTTTTGCTCCCTGGCCTTTGGAGCAGCTTGGACTCATCAGCAGTTGCCTGATTTGTCTGTGCTTCTGCCTGGATCTGTGTGTGCCTCGCTGGGGAAAAGGGTGTGCCTGCCAGAAGTGACAAAAATTCCCATCTTCGGAGTCTAGTGTGAGTCCTGTTCATGCTGGGAAAAGCCCAGGGAGCAAATGGAGGCAGGCCCTAAGGAGCAGCTGGAAATGTGTCTGTGCTGTGATGGGCTGGTCCCTGCTCAGGACAAACTTCTGTCACAGGTGGGATTGGGCTCCACCTGTCCAGGACTTTGAGGGGTGGGAAGCGTTCCTAATGGCACGAGTAGGAGCCAGCCCACCACCCCAGCTGATCCAGGGAATACACTCCCCCAGGCAGGAGCTGGGACTGCCTGCCCTTGGCAAAGCTGTATAAATAAAGAATGACAGGCTGAAGTGAAAGCTTGGAATTCTCCTCCCCACAGCAGGGTTCTGCCATCTCTGGTGGAGCAGGTGTCCCCTTCCTTTAGGACTCTGGTAAAGGCTTAGCTTGTGGCTCTAACAGGGAGAGCTGTTAGTATTCATAACTTCAAAGTATAATGTAGTGAAATAATCCTTTAATTCCATATGGCAGAGAAGCTCAGGCGCCTCAAAACTATACTATAGATTTACTGCTGCCAAATGGTGTGGGGTTTTTAAATTAAAATATATTTTAAAATTAAAAAGCTCAGGAGAGCCACATTAGGGTGTTTTTGACATGATATATAAACTCTGTGAAAAAGGTTTTTGCCAAATTCTCAGTGAGTTTATTTATTTTGCTTTTCTTTATGTGCTACTATGGAATTATCTGAAGTGGCTTAGGGACCCAGCAGAGCCAACTGTGGTCCTGGGAGGATGATGCTCCCTGGAATCTGGGGCTCAGCTGCCCTTCCATCCTCCCTTACACCTCTTAACATGATAAACTCTCTGTCCTGCCTTCTTTTCCTTTCTGAGAGTAAAGGCAGCAGAGAGCTATACTGTCATGGCTTATCCTTAGGAGTGTTTTATGGTTCTGTCCCCCTCCTCTCATGTCACAGAAATGTCTGGCTAGCACAGAAACTGTGGCACTGTTCCTGTAGGTCTGTCCTACTCCTAAGCCTGAGAGTTTAGCTCTACTTTTCCCCATGACACTGAATGGCAGAAGGAGCATAGCAGAGAGCTGCTTTCCCTGGACACAGATGAATATTCAGTTTGCACTTTCACTGTCACAAAGTAGGGCTGAGTGTTTCCCTGCTGCAAAAATAGTTCTGTTAGATTCCAAGTCACCTGAAAATCTCTCCATGTGCTGAGTTCCTGTTAGCACTTGCTATGACAGTAGTTTTATGTTGATGTTTCTGCATCTATTTTGGTTTTTTCATCATTTCTGGATGGTTTCTGTGTGACTTTCAGGCCTGAGAAAGTCTATCTTTCTTCATCAAATAGTCACTCTTGGTGTTTCACATCTTGTGCCTCTTCTCTCCGTGCTCCCTCCACTGTCTGGGTCCCTCATGCCAGTCTCCAGCTTTGCCTCTGTTCTCATTACTCTGCAGGGCAGAGTTCTGTGGCTGAGTCCATGAGGAGCAAGTCCTCCAAACCACATCGTGGCTGAGGCCAAACTCCCCCCAGCCCTCTCACTTCCCCCTCCTCAGCAGGGTAGGGAGGGAAGAAGAAGCTTGCAAAGTAAAGGCAAGGAAGTCCCCCATTATTGCAGTCTCCACTTGGGGAAATAAATTTGATTTATTATCCTTTAAAATAGATTTGAGTAGTGAAAAAGACTGCAAAAATTGCAAAGCCACTCTCTGCCCCTCCAGCTTGGCTTCGTTCCTCCATCCCTGTGTCCCTGGCTGTGGTGCAGTGGAATCCACCATGACCCACTGGGAAACTGCCCTGATAGAAAAATTCTGCAAATAGTCCCAGTTTGGAGAGCAGGGAAGACTTGTTCCTCTCTATTTGGGGCAGGTGCAGTGAAGAATCAGAAATAAAACCCTCTACTGAGCCCCATCCCAGCCCTCAGCCAGCAGCCATCCTTCCAGATCTGCTTGACTTTCTCCTTTAATAGAAATGTAGTTATGACTTTATCCAGTTCTGCTTGACTTCTGGCATCCTCCAGTAGATTCAAAGGCATTACAAACAAATAGGTTCTGTAGTACAATGAAAGATTTCAAAAAACACAATGCTAAGAATGACCAAAAACTCTTAGAAAAGTTTTGGAGCTGTGAGTGTGCCCCAGGGTTGAGTCCTGTGTTGTTCAGCCTGGGCAAGTGGTCTTGAGGTGCTGATTGCCCCTTTTTCTGCACATACCCCGTCTCCCTCCAGGGGAGTCTCTGAGCCTGTGCACATGCCTTGTGAGTCAGACACTCTGAGTTTGTAAGGTTTTGGGCTTCTAGTCTGGAAAATGTCTGCATTTCCTCTTTTAGGGACCCTTTAGATGGATAAATTCATTTCCACTGTACAGTGAAAGCATGAGGTCAAACACACTTTTTGTAAACGCTTTTTCACTCCTTGCCTGGTGCAAATTAAAAAAACTAATGCTGTTTTAATGTGGGAAGTTCCTGAGTGAGACCTTTGTAGAATCATGGAATATCCTGGGTTGGAAGGGACCACAGGGATCATCCAGTGCAGCCCGTGGCTCTGCACAGGCACCCCAACAATCCCACCCTGGGCACCCCTGGGAGCTCCTGGAGCTCCGGCAGCCTCGGGGCTGGGACCATTCCCTGGGGAGCCTGGGCAGTGCCAGCAGCTCTGGGGGAAGAACCTTTTCCTGAGATCCAACCTGGCCCTCCCTGGCACAGCTCCAGCTGTTCCCTCAGTGTCATTGCCACTCCTCAGGTGCCTTGAGGAGGTATAATGGGGTTTTCACGCTGGTGTTGCTGTTTGCATGGGGTACCTGCCAGGAACAACAGAGGAACAAGACTTGTCAACATTACACTTCAATTTTTTTTCAAGGAAAGTTGCATTTCCATGGGGAAACTGATTTTAGGGTTCCTGTGTGCTCCAGAGTGATGTACCAGATGCACACACTGTAACTGAAGAGCCAGTATTTTATCTGTGGACCTTTTCAGCAGCGCTGTGTTATTTCAGCATTGTTTTAAGCAATTGAATCTGTGCAAATAGGTTGAAGTGACCCATTGCCTGTCCACATTAAGTGTTCTCATGTGTGTTTGACTGTAACTTTAGGTTCTTGAGAGAAGACAACAGGCACATTTTCATGCTTTACTTTTTTAATTTAACACAGATTGATGGGTTCTGGAATAAAATGTAAACCCTCAACAGTTTGGCATGTGGAGAAACTCAGCTTGGAAAAAAAGAAAGGAAAATATGGAAAGCTTATAAATCTTGGACTTGTTTCTGAGTTTGCTGTCTGGTCCATGCAGTTTGCTTTTTTCCTACAGAGTTTCAAGCTCAGATATGTTCATCATATTCTCTTACTGCTTGTAAATTGTGCCTAGAAAAATGACATGTGGTGGGTTTTTCTTCTCTCTAAATAGCTGGAATTCGTGATGTAGAAGAATTATAAAATTAGGCTGTTATGATTAGTTAGCAAATAACTGATGTGTGAAGATTGTGTACAAACTAAATTGAGGAAATTGAGGTTCTAGAAATAAAATCTGAGACTGGAAAAAAAAATCCTAACACCCCACTTGCAATAAGAGTTTTTCCATCATTGGGCAGATATTGACAAAAGACCAAGTCAGGGAAACTTGATCCATTTTCCTCTGGGTGGTTAAATTTTAAACCTGGGACCATAAAATTACGGGACAAGGAGTCCTAGATAAGATCAGTGAGTTATATATGAAGTGTAAGACTTCTTGAATTCGTTATCCTCCCCTCTGCCTCCAAAAGCTGCTCCCAAGATTTCTTAGATCTGACTGATAAACTGTTCCATTGGAAATAAAAATCATTTTACTGGAAATGTTCTGGCTGAGCTGTGGAATATTTAGTTTATTTATTGAATTGTAAGTGTCTGACAAATAGCTCTGGTCCTTCTGCTACATTTTCTTTGAGCTGAGAGTATGCCTGTGCCATTTTTTGCAGTTGTGTCCATGCATTGCAACTCAGTTGTGTGTTGGAACCTTTGGTTTCATGTAGTTTATGTTCTTTCTTTGATTTGACTGACAGAGAACACCCAGAGTTTCCCTTTACTTGTGAGGGGAGTAAGGGATGAAGGGGAGGGGGCACAAAAATACTAAACTTGAGATGCAGTTTGCTCTGGCAGTGGTAGGGGAAAGTGATGATAACCCTTGAGATGAGGATGCTTTTTGTGCTCCTTCAGTGGCCCTGGGAGGGAGCAGCTGTGGCTGTGGGTGGACAGAGTGCACAGGTGGGAAAACATCAGCAGAAGTGTAGGTTTTGTTTCGTGCACCTGTAAAAGAGCATTTGTGTGAATCTGTGTGTGTGCTTGTTTCTGGGAGAACTGGAAATAAATGAGAGAGAAAAGAAAGAAGGAAAAAAAAGGTGATGGAGAATGTTAGAGGAGGAACCTTTGGTCTGCAGTCATGGCATGGAGGTGAATGAATGGAACTTACCATCTGAATGGAACTTACCATCATCATATTAACAATTAGAACAAGTTAGGAGGAGTTGTTTGGTGTTTGTTACATGAATATTGATAAGTGTAGCAAGTCTCTCATAAAATATTTCATTAGGTACCTCACCAAGTATTTTCTCTGCATTTACCTCTGCTTCCAGTATTTATGTGTGTGATTTTAAGTGTAAATTTCTGAAAGGGACTTCTTGCCAGTATTAACATCCAGAGTAACCACTGTTTACAGGAAGTCAGTTCAAACAAAGCAACAGCAAGGCTAAATGAAAATTGTTATACATTCAAGCAAAATATAGGGAAGGATAGTTTAAAACAAAGATATGCATTTTCAGCATTGCAGTAGATGTGGATCATATCTTCCTCTTGCTGCCTAGGTGTGTATGTGCTCATAGACATGTAATGGATGTCTGTGATGAATGTTTCTCAGTACACTGCTAGGTAATGTGGTGACCTGAACAGTCCACAGTGCAAGAGAAAGCAGATGTGTTTTCAATTGTAATGAAAACAGAGTTTGTAGGGAGGGGTTGTACTTTTTATTTATTACAATGCCAGTAAAGTTCATTAAAGCTGGTTTGAAAGACAAGGGCAGTTTGATAGCTATGAAGCAGATCCTGTTTTCTGAACATTGGGGTTTGTTAGTCAAGAATTGTTGATAGTACCAGGCAGTGTGCTTAGGGGCTGGTCCAGCAAAAGAAGGGCTTCTCTGGGGTGGTGACCTCTTCCTCCTCTGAGGAGACTCCCACTGATCCCAGGTCCTGAATGCTCTTATGCTGTAATGAGGGAGGAACTGCTGCTGTGAGTGCTGCAATGTGATGGAATCGTTAAAAACTTCATCCATGGCAGAAATACCTTGGGAAGAATAACAGTGTCCCAGATGAAGGTCTCAAACGGTGATTTCCTTGGGACACAAGTGTCGCCTCCTCCTGCCTGCAGCACCTGGAGCTCCCACCCGGGCTGTGGTGGGGCTGTGCCACGGCCACGCTGCGGCTGGGCCTGGGAGGGGTGAAAGGAGAGCAGGGACAGGGGACTCTCCTGAGCCAGGCTCACCTCTTGCTGTCTTTGTGTTCCCTCTCCCTGCAGCTCAAGCCAGGCCAGAACAGCTGCCGGGACAGCGACAGCGAGAGCGCCAGCGGGGAGTCCAAGGGCTTCCACCGGAGCAGCTCCCGCGAACGGCTCAGCGATGTAAGTTGGGCTCCTGCAGCTGCGGAGCTCCGGGTAACCCTGCTGGGCTTCCCCGGGGCTGAGGCAGAGCAGGATTTCATTCTGGGATGGCTTCTTGCTAAAATCTTGCTCCCTCTGGGGGTTCAGGAGGGGAAGAGGTAACCTAGGTCTCCTGCCCCGGTTCAGTAAAGTTCTTAAAGTTTGATACAATGTCTGTCTGTGTGCAAACACTCAGCTCTTTGGAAACAGTTGAAGGCCATTTAATGAAGTTAAAATGTTCTGCATAGTTGAGAAGTGAGATGGCCTCTTTTTACCCCAAGTGGTAGAGTAAAAGAATGTATTTCTTTGGGCTACATACTGTCTTTATGAGAAGTATTTGAGTGTCTAGAGAGACTCAGTTGACTTATATATAATGAATTGATATAACATGGCCAACAATAGCATAAGCTCTGCCTTTATTGTTCTACCTAAAGTGCTGTGGAAGGGCCTAAGATGGCAGCTCTGCAGAGAGAGTTTTTCTCCATGGGAGAATGCTGGTCATTCACTGAGTGACACGCATGAGTTGTTCTGACAGAGCAATGACTACAGAAATCTTTCTGTTGCTGCAATTAGATTACTATTTATTATGTGTACCATCACAATCCTTGAGTGTTTTATTCATGGCTCTGTGTCCTCTGCGCCACATGCTTTACAACACAGAATATAAAGAAAGCCCTGTCCCAAAAGAGTATCTAAATTGGGGATTTTGTAGGTCAGATCCTTTGCTGGTAAAAGCATGGATAGCTACATCAGTCAGCCCAATTTGTACCAGCCAGCAATCTGGCCCTACTTTTAACTAACCCACATTTTGGAAATGGGGATTTTATCGATAGCATGTCTGTATAGATTTGGATGACAGATACCAGATGGTGTCCTCTATAGGCCAATCCAATAAAACTGAACTGAGCAGGCATTAAAAGAAATACCTTTGTAAAGGATACATTTCGTTGTGCAAATTTAAGCCTGAAGGCACACAGCTAGCAATTTTTGCTGAATTGTGCATATCACTGGAACAGATGCCTGATTTTTCTTTTTTTTTCCTGTGGAAGTGTGAAATCTGTAGCACTCTCTCTCCACATCCCTTTGTCACATTATTTTAGTGGTCCATGTCTTCCCCAGAGCCAGCCTTTATGGGTTACATTCAGCTAAACACTTCAGAGCTTGCCCTTCGTAGCTGTCAGCTGAGGTCAGTCTCAGGGCTGTAGGATCTCTTTGGAAGAGGAGGGTGAAACCTGAGGAGGTAGTAAGTAAATGCTCTGTACAGGTAGCAGTGGATGGCAGCTGGAAGTCAGCCTGTCACCATCGCCATCCTGGCTTGTCTAAGCCCCGTGGCAGCTGGGAAGTCTCTGCAACCAACTTCACAATTATACAGCACCTTCCAGCAAAAAATTTCACAGCTCCTTACAAACATGGTTTTAATTTAGCTTTGTCATTCCCTCGCAATGTACTGAGTGGAGAGCTCTGAGGTTTATTGGGCTTCTCAGCAGCTCACAGCACTGCACTGCCAGACCTGGCAGTGAGAGCAGAGTCCTGGTTCCCCTTCCACCCATCAAATCCAGTTTTTCTCTGATGTTTTTACAATAGTTTTTTTGTCTTGGCACTGTGGCAAATTAAAAGGAAGTAGAGAGCAAATACAACTTCCCAGTGCACCCGAGAGAGGACAGAGGGATTCACAGGTTGCTCAAAAGGAACGTTCTGTAAATATATATGGAGATGTATATTTTAAAGTGTTATACATAATATATGTTTTGCTTAATAAGGAAGGTTCCTTTATGCTTTGATAATTCATTGCAATACAAGCATGTCTCTCTGGTCTGGTGTTACCAGTTCAGCTGAGCTTTGAAAAACATGCACGAGACAGCTCTCACCATGCCTGTGGTGGCCTTTCCCAGGCTCCTTCAGCTCAGAGCAGCACTTCCCATTGCTCCCTCTCCCAGAGCCAGACACCCAGTGTGCTGGAATGACAAGACCTTCCAAATGGCTATTTTAAATAATATTTTTTAAGAAGTCAGCTGTCTAATGATGCCCACCATTTGCTGTCCAGAAAAAGCTGCAGACAACAGAGTAAGTTTTCTCTGAAGCTTTGCTTCTGTTTTTACATCTATTTTCTCAGAAAAAAATATGCAAAAAGTTGTGTACCCAACAGAAGATAGAACAAAAAATATAAAACATTGCAGGCAGATTAACCCTGAGGTCAGAAAGCAAATGTTGGCCATGAAATATAATGAATCTGCACTATTGTAGCCTGGCAGCACTGTAAGACTAAGCATGGCTCCCACATGGAAATGTGGATAATGACTGAAGTGCATATTCTCCAGCTGTATGATCCATTTTCCAATCCCAGTTTGAGCAGGCTGGTGAGACAGGAATGTTAGAGCTTCACAGGCTTTAGTGCAGGGCCTTCATGAGACCTTAGTGACAGATGCAGAGTGAGGGAGAGGGGATAATGAATATCCAGTTGCAAACTGACATGTCAGTGGTTTCATTCCCTCTCCTGTCAGGTATCTTTCAACTCTGCCTATTGTAAATGTTCCTGCAGTCCTTGGATAATGCAGAGTGATGCAAAGTGTGTTTACAAGGGCTGACTCCTTTCCAGGCTAATGAGATCCAAGGAGGTAATTTGCAGCATTTGTGAGAGGTGGGCAAAAATGAAAAGAAGATAATTCAATGAAAAGACCATGTTAAATAGGAGACTTTTCTCATAATGAGGCTTGAAATAGCATCAGACAGTAGGAAGGGGAATATCCTCTGTTCTTGTCAGATGCAATGCAGTGAGACTGATTTCCATCAACTCCTCTCTTTGTCCTCATCTCGCACACGTGTGCACACCCCCCACCCCTCTGTGAGGGAACACAATTAGCAGAGAATTTGACCTCTGCTAGATTAGGGATAATGATTGCTCAAATGCTCCAGTGCAAGCAGTGCCCTGATCCAGCTCCCCCTCTGAATTTCATAAACTCATGGCTCTCTGCCTTTCTCCCCTATATAGGTTTTTTTTTAGGAATGACAACTTGTTTTTTCCTTTATGGGCAGAGGTAGCTCCAGGGCCCTAAAAGAGAAATTGGAGAGCTGCTCCTCCTTTATATATAGGGTGCTGTAGTCAGTTTAATCTCATCAAAATCTTGCCAGTAGTAGAATTCATTTTGTTGAGATCTTGCTTGGAGACAAGATGGCAGCGCTTTCTCTTTTGCTCAGCTTGGAGCTCAGTCAACTTGTTTTCCTTATCTTCCTGCATGTATTTATTTTTAATTGAGTCCTCCCTCTTTGGAATACATTTGAGTCATGTTTTACAAAACAGCCAGGAGAGTTACTTGAGGAAAACATAAGAGTTACAGCTAACCTGGATAGTAAATGCACTGAGTGTTCAGGAGTTCAGCCACCTCTTCGCTAATCAAAAATCAAAACACCTGATTTCTTTGGATCACAGTCCTAAATTCCTGATCTACCTGAACTCAGCCCTGCCTGCTGCCTCCGGTGTTGGTTGCAGGCTTTCAGTGAAGGGATGAACAGCAAAAGCCTCTCCCACGTGGTTGGATGGGATTCAGCAGCTCATCCCCTCTTGCTGCAGTTGGCACCTTCCTGTCTGGAATGTTGTTCCACTTTCCGAACAGGGAGTGGGACAGGAACCTTCCCATTTGTCCCTACATTAAAGGTCTCCTCTTGGGCTCCCAAAAAAGCTCACCACCCTTGCTGCACTCTTCATGAGCGTGCCCCTGTTCCCAGTGCTCTGTAGCTGTGTGCTGCTCCTGTGCTGGGGACTTTGTGCTTGGGAGGAGGCCACAGTGAGGGGGTCACAATGAGGATCAAGTCCTGAAGTCCCTTTCCCACTGGGTCTGTTGCTGTTTGCTCCAAGAAGAGATGTGTCTGCACCCCCCTAGCAGTGTAATCCTGTGGGCAGCTCATAGTTTCAGCCCCAAATACGGGATATTTTCAGTTCTTTTGTCTCCCATCCCTCCCACCTGTACAGAGCCAAAGACAAATTGAGGGACGGTCGTTGGGTGTGTGCTCTGAAATCCTCAGTGGTGCTCCCTCTCCAGAATATCAGTGAGCTTGGCTGTGTGTGGAGTGGAGTCACACGAGCAGAACTCTGTGTGCTGTGCCAGGAGCTGATCAGCAGCAGTGGCTGTGCTTTGTGTGCGTGTGGCTGCAAGGGTGGGGATGTGTGTGTTTGTGTGTCTAAGGTTGGGTGCTTAAATGCTTTGTTGCATTATGTTAATTCCTCGGCAGTGCAATCAAATTCATGTCGTAATTAAAGCTGTCAGTTGGAAGGCAAGCCAATCGCCAAGAAAACACAGCATAACAAATGAAGTGAAATGATTCTGCGTGTAGCTATACAATGCTTCGCCAGGCATGAAATTAAATAAGTAATTTGATGTTGACATCAGAAATTGAAATGATACCCACTGTTCCTTCATTCAGTCAGACCTGCATAAACAATAGCCAGAACAAATATGTACAACACAGTCTTTCTCCCCACCCAGCTCCCCAAGTAATGCACAATATATATGCAAAATGGGTATAACTGTGCCTTCCAAGACCTCAAGGATGTAATTTTCTTTGGTACACAATAAACTAATGCTTACACGAGGGTTACTACATTTTTGCTTCTGGGCCAAAGTTCTTCTCTTTAAGAAAGGATGGGAACAAAAAAAAACCAAACAAAAAATAAACAAAACCAAACAAAACAAAACCAAAACCAAACCAAACCAAACCAAACCAAAACAAAACAAAACAACAAAAAATCCCAAACCAAAATAAAAATAAAACAAACAAACAAACAAAAAACAAAAGCAAAAAAAAAAAAGAAAATAAAACAAAACCCAAAACAAAAAAAAGAAATGCCCAGAACCCTGTCAATTTTAAGCAAGTGTGTTTTGCTGATGGGCATCTGATGCAGGCTTCTGCTGGTGGTTGTGTGAATATCAAATAGTATTTCTAATGTCCTATTTTGCAAAGGGTTTCGGAAAGTGAAACCATTACCTCTATTATAGGCACACTTTATATAAGAGCTATAGAACCACCCAGTGCAGGATCACGACTCAGCATGGGCTTGTAAAGATGCTTGCACAGTTGGTACCAAGGCTGGGCACTGGGTAGTGGGATCCTTTCGCTATTGGGAGTTATCCAAAAGGTGAGAAGTTGTCTCCTTGCATAGCCCTCGCTTCAGCCTCTGTGCTCTGTCAACACACAGTTCACAACACAGCTAACGTAGTCATCCATGCATGTGCAACAGTCTTTCATACTTCAATTAAATAGAGTTTGCAAACTGTACTCTCCATATGCAGCATGCAATGTGTGAAGGGCTATATTTCCATCCAGCAAACTCAAATTCCCTGAAAATGCACAGTTGTTCAGTGAAAGTCATTTGACTGCTATGTTTCGACTGTCCTCCCATAGCCATTGCAGCATTGCTTTTGAAGGAATGAAAATATTCAGTGGGAAATATTTTGTTTGCTTATTCTTTTTTCTTCCTCTTTATTGTTTTGTTTTGATACTCTATCCTTCCAAAACTTGGAATAAAAAGCAGACAAAAATTACACACAGATGCAGAATGCAAACTTTGGAGCTTTCAGCCAGTAAAGTAAGTTTGAAAAAACTGTGAGTGAAAGAGTGGGACTCGCTTGGCATCTGTACATAGCTGAAACAAAAGTGGTTATAATGACTGCACGTGTTGTACTTGTGGGTAGATCTCCATCTTAAATAAAAGGAATTTCAATGGCATGAAGCAGAGAGCAGGATGAGTGCAGAGGAGGGGGCAGTGTGTGTTGTGTTGGATACTGAGCAGTGTGCTGTACTGTGCTCTGTGCCAGGGCTGCAGAGCTGCGGGCCACAGAGGCTCCCAGTGATGCTGAAAATCACAAGCCAAACAATATTAAGATGATAAAAAGCTGTTGCCTTCAAGGAAGGTCCTCCAGGTGCAAATATGGCAAAATGCACATGTGATACAGGACTTTGGCAATTTTATAAGTTTAACGAATTAGCGTACTGTACAGGAATTGTCCAATTACAGGAACACTTAATTAAGTAATCTCCCTTTTGGTTCTGCCCTCCATTGAAGCCCTCCTCTCCCCCCACCTTCTAGCCCCACATTTATTATGTCTACGATTACGAGATGTGGAAAAAATAAAACATCCTCGGTTCACTACAGAGGCAAGACTAATGAGATTCCAGGAAGGTTAGCTTACTGTTCTAAAATCTAAGAGAAAGGGTAGGAAAAGTTCTAGAGTGAGTTCAGGAGCTATAGAACTATATAATAGTAGTCTACAGAACTGTGAATATATGAAAAATGTATAAAAGGCAGAAATCTTTGTGGTATCACCAAAGCAGGGCCTTTGCCCAAGGAGGGCTCTGCCCAGCTGGGAGCAGATCATTCCTAGCAGGATGGTCTCAGGCATGGCAGGGGAAGGGCTGGACCCATTGCTGCTGTCAGGGACATCCTCACTGGGACCAGGTGGGTCTCCTGTGGGTGATAGTGGCACAGGGAACTTGAGGCCCCAGAGCAGCAGGAGTGGGGACAGGAGGATTTTGGAATGTCTTTTTTTGTGTGGGGCTCCCCTGCCTGCTGACAGCCAGAGCTGTTGCAGAGCTGCTGTTTGGGCCCCTGTCTCGGAGCAGGGATGAAAGATGCAAATGCTGTGTCTTTCTAGAGGCTGCTGGGGGCCCTCTGCAGTCCCTGGTTACCCCGAGCTTTTTCCCCACCAAAAGGGAGCCTGTGCTGAGGAACAGAGGGGGAATTGAGCTACAGGAGTTACACACTGGTTGTCTGGACAACCCTGTGCTCACTAGAATGGTCCTCTGCTTTTTGCTTCTGTGTCCCTGGGCTCTGCAGGCCGGAGCTGGGAACTGCTGCCCCTGCAATGGAACAGCCTGACCTGGATTAGCACCGAGATGTTTCGGTCTCCCCATGTCTGTGAGAGAACCTGCTGTGTAATCCCCAGTGCTTAGATGAAAAACTAATGAAACAAAATCCTTTATCTCCTTGATTCCTGTGAATATAGAGGTTGTGATCGTGTCCCACTTAAACTGAATTTCATGATGCTTTTTTTTTTTTAAAGCATTTAACCAAATTGATTATTTTCCATGGTAGTAATATTAGTTTTAATTATTTTTATAGGTTTGAGTTTTGAAATCTATTTCACACTGCAGATACTTCCTGTTTGCTTTTTGTTGTTGTTGTTGTTTCTAAACCCTTGGTTTGTCAAACAATGTGGACGTCCAAATGGGAAATTGTAGTGACTGCATTCTCCAGAAAATGGTACATTGACTGAAGCGGCTTCTCTGTGCCCACGCGTTCTTTACATTTCAGACTACTAATTATGTTTACAAAATGTCTCATTTTAGAAAAGCACTATGTGTGTACTAACCAGGGCCCTTCGGGAATAAATTGGCAAACAGGTCATACACTGAAAAAGTCATCCAAACCCACCGGGCTTTTTGTTTTGAAGTCAGTCTACTTTTTTTCCCTTTCTCCCCCTCCCGCCTGCCCCTTTGTGGCCATGAAGCTGAGGAGCTGGAGTCCAGGGCATTGAATGTCAGCGTGTCAGGGAGGCTGGTTGATGAGTGTCTGTTTAGTCTCAGTGCAGGGCAAAATGCCATCATTAATTCATTACCCAGCTGCCTGTCAAATAAATTGGCAATTACGTCCACCGCAGAAGCTTGGAATTCAGTAAATAGCACGTTACCATCTCAGAGTCGTTGAGAGATGTAAAGGGAAAAATTAAGCAACAGCGTGTTTGTTTCAGTAGCAGATGACAAGGGGCAGGACGCTGGTGCTGTGATGTGGTGATGAAAAGCTTGGAAAGGGCTGTAATGAGCTGTGTGGATTGGAACGTGTTAAAAACCATCACTGACTTTCCACTTTGTCTTTGTGTTTTATTGCAGAGCTCAGCTCCTTCCAGCTTGGGAACAGGCTACTTTGTAAGTGTATCTCCACTTTCACGTGTGCCTCTGACCAGCTTGGTGTTCCTCAAACAAAGTGCCTTAGTGCATGTGCACAGGGGTATCCCACCAACCTCACTCTGCCCAGTAGCTTAATGGACCCTTTTCACTTCTTCCTCCACAAATGCACTGGAAGTAATATTTCCAACACGGTGGTCAGTGTTTTCTTGAACTAATCAGGTGTCATAATTACTACATAAATTTTAACAGCACTTAATTTACACAATTATAGCAAATAAAATGAGCCATGGTCTCACCAGCTCTCTAATGTGAGATGGTGGGATCTCGATTCCCCCTTGCAGCAGTTCTTGTTCATTCACACATTTTAAGGAGCCCATTACAATGTCTTGTCTCATCTCCTGTGTCCCACAGCCTAAAGAACATGGCACAGTGATTTCTACCTGTTGCTTAAAAGCTCATGGCTCATGGACACTCTTGGAAAACACAGAAGTTATATTTGTGCCAGATTTACATTTTGAGTCTGGACAAGCAGATCAGACCCCAGATGGTCTGAAAATTGATCAGGTTTTTTTGGGGTTGTGATTTATTTGCATGCACCTGTATTGATTTAACAGTCTGTATTCATACTTTCCTGTTCATTCCCACGTTCATCAATTTACTTGCACAGATAAGTTTGGGAGTAAAAAAATGTTTTCCAGTCAATCCAATATACTGCTTATTTTCTTCCAAGATTTATATTTAAATTGCTCATATCCTGTTTCTCTTGTAACTTATGCTGTATTCTCCAAGCACATCTTTTCTGCCTTTATAATAACTTTAGGAGAAACAGAGCACTGTGTATGTCCAAAACCAGGTGGGTAAAGTGCAGTGAGCCTTGTCCCGTAGCACTGCTCTGTGAAGTTATCATTATAATCAAAGCCTGCTTGTGTCTTTTCATTGAACTCTGGGGAAAAGTAAACTCTATGGTATTCAATTACATGATGGAAAAACTTGGTTGCACTCTTGTCACATTCCCAGAGAGTCATTTTCTTCTATTAGTTCATGGTGAATTTAGTCTTTTGTCATAGAGATCTGTGATCCTTGTAAGAAAGTTCTGGGATTAAACCGTGTACATGTGGCCTCACAAAAATTGCACAAAGATTGCTTAATACCTGGAGAAATGCTGTGTCCTGCTGGATTTACACTGGACTTCTGCACAAACACAATGTTCACACTGCTGGTGGTGAGGTATGAAAAGAGCATCCTCAAGTGAAAAAGTTTTGTGGTACTTGTTCTAATTATATCAAGGCCCAGATCAGTGTAAGGTAAGTTGTGAAATAGAAAAACAAGCTGGTTTCCTTTTTTCAGCACTTGCCCTGGTTTGTGTCATATGTGTTTTTAAGAGGGAGGGGATGAAGAGAAAAATGATATCAAATGGCTCAATGTTTATTTTGAATTAAAACTAAACCTCGAATGTATTTCCATAGTTCAGGATGAATTGTTTTCCTTTGTCTGGGAAAATTCCAATCATGTGAAGGTCTCTAGACATGCCCTGGAACGGGACAGGTCTAACAGGGGCTGGAGGGCTCTACCCTGGATAAATAAGCCTTGTTCTCCTTGCAGCGAGAGCTGAATATGCATGGTTTGAGAGCGGTGCTCAGCTTCATCTCCAGGCAGCAGAGGTAACAGAAGAGAAGCCATCTGCTGTTCCCTGTACCATACTGTCTGTGGGTTGGTCCACTAAAGTGAAAATCTGGAAGGTGTCAGCATCCCCTATGCTCCAACAGAAAGCTTGAAAGTTTCCAGCTCTCCTGAGCGAGGGATTTAGTAACAAGAAGAAGCCTGACATCTTCTAGGGCCGATGGATTGGCACCTTAAATCATTCCAATTTGGATCTGTGTAGGTGGGGGAGACATCCCTTGTTGGTGCCATTAATATATTTAACTGAGCTGTTTCTTTTCTATAGTCACAGTATTAAGAGTCTTTAACTTTCTTTTTTTCTTTCCTCACTAATAGCCAAGTAGGTAGAAAATGTCCTTCAGTTTCTATCTTAAAGTTCTTTTTACACTTACACAGTCTTGGATGAAACATTAAGGGGTTTTTCCTCCCTTTTCACTTTGGAAAATTGTTTTTAGTATTATCTTGCTTGTTGTTTTAAAAAAGTCTATACTCTTATTAACTTACATGGGGCAAATAAAACCCAGATGTGTTTTGCGGTACCAGACAATGAGAAAAATGCTCCAGAGTGATCCAATTAGCATGTGTTTCTGATCAATGTAATTATTGTATTATCAAAGTGCAAAGGAATATGCACTTGAATTGACTTCTTTTTTCCAAAGCCTTTAACTAGAAAAGACTGTTAGTTTTTGTGTTTTGGTGTTAACCCAGAACATCAAAACAGAGGTCATTGGTCTCAAATACGGTAACAATAACTTCTAGTTTAATAGATAATAATAAAGCTTTGGCCCTTGGAAATGATTTGGTGTATGTTGTACCTGGACTATGAAATATTCTGTACTGCAGCTCACCAGAGGGAACAGAGGAACCAGGTAGGTGAAATGGACTGATGGACATCTATTACAGAGGGAAGCAGATTTTATTCAGAAATGAATGAACACCGAGGTATGGATTAAGTAGCACATGTTTGCTGTTTAAATCAAGTATTAATGGAATCTTCATGTGTTTAGGGCATGTTGCCTAGCATAGAGATAATCCATGTCCAGCTTGGAGCACCCTGCTTGTGCCAGGCTCAGGTTCGAGGGGTGGTGGGTCTTGTGGCTAAAATGTTTGTGGGTGCTGTGCATGCTACAGCAAAGCTAAAATGACTTTTAGATCCTGTTACTCTATAGAGTCTCCAGAGATCACTGAGTGTTTAAGGAAACATTTCTAAAGCTGACACTTCCCAGTAACACAAAATCATTCTTCTGATATCTCTATGATAGCTCCATCCTAGTAATTCATTATGTATCTTCAATAGTAGTGGTGAAGGCTGAAATCTTACCTGATTTTATACTGTAAGTGGATAAATTTCTGAATGGCAAAGCTGGATACTGAATTCTTCTGTTCCTGTTGCCTCTACGTAAGTGCTCCTGGAAAAGGAGTAGGGAAAGAAAAAATGCATGTGCTCAGGGGAGGGCATTCCTGCAGCCTGCTTTGGCAGTGGAGAGGGTTGGGAATCTCCACCAGGTGATTCAGCCTAACCCACACCCACCTGCGGGGATAGAGCTGCCCTTGGTTAAACAAAGTTTGTAATGAGGGGCCTTCAGCACATTGGGACCGGTGTGAGTGGCCACTGCAGGAGAGGTGGTGGTGCAAAGTTGTCGAGGAACTCCAAATACCCCTTCAAGTCTGGATTTCAGTTGGGAACAACTCTCTTCTACTCCTTTCACAGGTGTTGGTATGTTCTGCAGATTATGTTTAAAAGATGTTTTTCTTGGAGTCTGTTTCACCTGTCTTGGTGCTCCTTGTCAGAGGAGACACTTTCCCATCCTTATTGCATATTATTAAATCAGTAGCAGAAAAGAAGAAGTAAAAATCAATCTAATTCTCCTGTAAGCCTTTTGTGCTGGCCTGACTTTACTGCTTCCTGTGGGGTCAGTCCAGTCTGTGATTGGTGTATGTGAAAAAAAATTTAGACATGCTGTTAATATTGGTGCACCCTAAGAAATCATAACTCAAGACTTCCTGGAAGATCTCCCAGTTGCCTTTGATATTTTTTGCATTGCAAATTGTCATTGTCTCTCATCAAAGACAGAGTATAAGGTAGATTGCATCTCATCAAGATGTCAGATCAGATAATTGGAAAGTAGTTAGAAATTTAGAAAAAAATCACCATCTTTTTAACTTTGAAAGGAGAGCTATTTGAATTCTGAGAGTTTTTAATGTTGTCCAGCTGTCTTAAGATTTCAGAAGGTTGAGATGTTTTAGAATACAATTGGAATTTGTATAACAGTAAAGCTTTTTCTCTTACCTAGCTTTGAAGAATGATTTTTGTTCATTTGTGTATCTTGCACCCAGCCAAATTCATGTTAAAGTAGATAGTGGTTCATTGGTTTGCAACACAAAACAGAGCAGAAATCAAAACTGAAATAACTGAGTATGTTGCTTCTAAACAACAACCCAAGATTGTCAGGTTCTTTGGCAATTGTACAGTTTCTCTGCTTTTGGCAACTTATTTCCATTTCTGGGTATGTCTGCTTCTTGAGTCTTTGTTGCAGTTTCTGAGGGTTTTCTGTTCCTCTTTTGAAGTTTTTTTTTGGATTGCAGGTTTGTGTTATTTTCTTTTCTTCCAAATGCAGAGAGTTTGTGAATTTTCAGAACTGGGTAGAATTTGGTCATAAGCCAGTGATGGAACTAACATTGGGAAGGCAGAAGACTCCTGTGACCCTTCTTTTCCAAACAGTGCTCTTGCTCCACCTTAAAAAAAAAAAGAAAGAAAAGCTAAAACTTGTGCTTTGCACATGGGCTGGTGACTCAGACAAACACAAATGGTGAGCTCATTCCCAAAGGCTCTGGCTAATCAGTTGTGCTATCCAATTTGGCCCTCAGTGGCTTGGGTTCAGCAGATGTTTGTGCAGTTACAGCGTGCCACTGGGACACTGGCTTGTGCAATGGTGCATTACATTACTCAGAGCTCTAAAAACCCATCCCAGGGAGAGCAAGGGGAGCACCAGTGGTGTTTAGCATGGATAAGATGGAAAACCAGTCTTTGGCCTAGATAAGGCCAGCTATTTCTCTGTGCACTGGGAGTGATTTTCACCCGAGACATTATCTTGCAGAAGAAATGTGGAATTAGTTACACCAGCACATTCTCTTCACTCAGAAAGCCCTTCAAAGGGGAGATTTTCCCTCGTTGCCTGGTCCATTTGCTCTGCAGTGATCCTGAGGAGCTGTGCTTTGTTCCTTGAGGTGCTCAGGTTTGTGATGCTGATGACTCCTGGGTGAGGTGTGAGAGACTCTACTCCAGGAAAGTGCAGTGGGACCCACTGGCTTCCACATGGGAGGACACATTTGATCAACAGTATCATCTGAAAGGGGTTTAATAAATCCAGCCAGTTACAGCTGCAGAAGGGATGTAGCCCTTTACTCCACATCACATGCACAGTGGTGTTGGTAAATAAAGAATGGTTGTTCTTGCAAGTAGCTTAAACTGCTCAGTTCATTTTAGAGCTTGACTTTAGAAGCCAAACATTTAAATGTATTTTGCTGATGTAAAAGTGTATGTCCATCTGAAATACCCTGAGGTCCACAAAGGCACTGCCCAGTGGCTGCTGGGATGGCACCACACCATGAGCTGCCATGTCCTCTGTGAATAGAGTTGGGAAGACGATCCTTGTTATCTCCTCTTTGGCACCATAAATCATTGTTAACGAATCCTAATTTGCTTAGTGGGGTAATGAATGATCTCCAATTTTCTCACTGTAATTAGTTTTACCAACTATTATTGTGAAGGGTATGTTGAAATCCATTTTAACTTCACTTTAAATTCTCCATGTGCCCATTCTTTGCAGAAGTGAAGCTGACAACAGAGATTATGAATCTTCTGATGGTAGATTCAGATTTGAGAAAAGTGGACAAGATCCCCAGTAGAAATCTCTCAGTGAGCTGTAATTACTCATTAGTGTTTGCAGCCCTCAGTGGAGTAGGTTTGGTGTGGTGCTCTGAGAGCAAGAAACCTGGCATTTCTTCATCTAAAACCTTTTAGGTGTTGTCTTTTGTTTTCCAGGAGCTATTAAAAATGCAGTTTATTCTAACTGCTGCTGTAAGGGAGGCATCATCATTGCCAGCTAAATACATTGCATGTAATAAAGTCTACCCCAGGTCTATTAATTTTAGCATTTATAAACTGTAGTGCTGTTCCTAGGGAGAACTGAGACTCATTAAAGAGTTTGCTAACAACATGACCAGCAAAGCAAGAAGAGCAAGAGCAAGAGCAGCTGCATTTCCAGCATCCTGCTCATCACAACAAGAATAGTTGGAGCAAAACAACAGCTTTTGGAGAAGAAAACTGTGTATTTTACATTTCATTAACTCAGTATTTGAAGGAAGTTTAGGCAAGCAGAATAAATGACCTGGGCTAGAATTTGGTCAGGATAGGTCTCTCCTCAGATCACTTAGAACAGAGATGGTGAAGGTTGGAGTTATTTTTACAGCCCTTCAGGATGGTATTCCTTCAAACACTGTAGAATCCTGTCCTAATGCATGCTCATGCTTTTTGAATAACATGCTTTAATAGTAAAATTTTAATTATTAATTTAAATTTAAAATATTAATTCCTGCAGTTCTTTGAATTGCATGAAACTGTGTTGTCCAAATCTTACAGAAGGAGAGCAGAGCACCACAGCAGCTTCTTACCCAACCAAACAGACCTGAGATCAGATTTCAGAACTGCAGGTCTTTCTGGTTTGTCCCCTCATTGCTGAAATACAGATTGTCACCCTCTGGCTGAACAGTGAACTTTGTAGTAATTTCTTTAGGACGGTCCCCAGATATTTTGGTGGTTCAGGAGGCGATATCCCCAAGGAGTTGTCACTGAGGATTGAGCAGAGTGTGCTGGCCTGGCCCCTCCCTCTCCTTGCCCAAGCCCACTCCTGCTGGAGTTCTCAGAACTGAGCAGTTCTGTGCCTTCTCTAATGCCTTTGCCTCAGTTTTGCACTTCTGTGTCTTTCCTATGTTTTTTTTTATTTGAGTTTTTACATTTCTGGAATGGTGTTATATTTACTGCTCTTGCCTTTCTTCTTGCTTACAGCTTGTTGGTCCCTTTTCCTCCTGCTTCTGTGCATGGTTTCCCACTTACCTTATTGGAGCCACCTTTTTCCCAAGGATTACAAGTGCAATGAATGGAGACATCATAAGAAAAGGATGGGGAAAGGGAAGGAAATAAAAGGTTTTATGTGTTTGGAGGGGTGATATGAAACTCTGCATTATTTGCCAGAGTGGGTCTCCCACTTCTGTAACCAGTAGAAAGGGGAATGTTTAAAGTGGTTGGTTGATAACTTCATTTACAGTTTAAAGCCCTGGAGGCATTCTTGGTTCATATTTTTGGTGGTATTTCAGGTGAACTTGCTTAATCATTTTTTTTCCAGCAAAAATCGATTTAGAAAAATCAAGACATAATCATTTATAGGCGAGTGTTTAATTTAATAATTTCTTCTTCTGGACATTATAAGATTCCTGTAAGTAGCAGAAAGACTTAAGATTTGCTGTCAGCCTGTTTGTTCTCAGATGCCCCACGTTCCTGTGGCTCGTGCTTTGCTCATCAACTCCTGCAGAGCAAAAGGATTCTTTTTTGTGTTCCCCGTCTTTCTCTTTCCCGTAACACGTGACACAAAATTGCAGATGTGAACCTGAATAATAAAGGATTGCTTCACTGATTGCTAAACATGCATTATGGTGCTTTTAAACTCATTTCAGGTCATCGTACTGCAAATTAGTTTGATTGCAAGCAGTTAAGCTGTCATACACAGAGCCTCAGTTCCGTAGCATTGCAGGAGATGCTCGGTAGCACTGCCTGCATTGTGTGTTTAATGTTGTGGAGGAGACAGTGTTGGGTCTCCAGAGGAGGTTCTGTGTGGTTTCATGGAAAGGAAAGGGCTGTGCAATCCCTCACTGGAGTGCTGCAGTGAGTCCTGGGTTTGTGCCACGTGTTAAGGGGCTGACCACGTTCTGTACAATACAAGAGCTGGTTTGCTTTTGTTTGTGATGTTTTGGAACTTGGTGGAATTTGTAGCCCATTGGAAAGAGCAACACTGGACTGTTTCTGTTGCCATTTATCTCATGGCATTGTTGTTTGTGGTGAGATTTTGCTCAGTAAAATGAAAAATTAACATTTTCAATGATGTGCTGTTAACAGGAGAACCTTTCAAGATCTCTGCAGGGTGTAGCACAAGAGTTTATAGATCAGCACACTCTTATGCAAAAAGGGGTTATGGCAAAAAGCATTGTGGTAGAAAGGACCTAAAAGGATAAAATGTGGGGATTTCCCTGGAAAGGGGATTTGTGGTGCTCCTTTGGGTGGGTGCTGTGTGGAGAGGGAGTGAAGCTCAGCCTGAGCCCAGCACAGAAGCCCCATGCCAGCCTGGGCTGCCTTTCAGAGGAGAAATGCAGAGCTGCTCTGCAAACTTGGTGACCTTGGAAAGCACCAGTGCGGTCCTTGGACTGCCCGATAGGATTACTGTGGAGAAAGATAATGCAGAAGCAGGAGTATGCAGTGTGGATGGATGGAAGAATGATGAGGAGAAGCCATGTGATGGTGTTATTCTGATGGCTGTTTCCATAAGCTTTTCAGTTTCTGAGAAAGGCAGTCTCTCCCTCTCTTACATTTTGAAAGAATCAACTTATTAATTTAGGCTGCATCATATTGTTTATTATTTTTTAAAACAATAGGTCCTTTTCTTTTTGCAAAATGTACAAGTAAGGAAATACTCTGATAGTTAAGTCAGGAGGAAAACACTGCTGTAATACTGCAGGCACTCAGTTCTGAAACTTGCCCAAAGTATGACTTGTTCCTATGCGAATGAGTGGTGTTAAGGTGAATATTAGGTTATTCTTCTTTTGAAGGTGAATATTGGGTTACTCTTTTGAGTCCCTTGGAGGGATAGCAGGCTTGTACCTGAAGCAGAGAACACATCCCCTGATTGCAAGAATTAAGGCTGAATTTCAGAGAAAAGAGTCCAATCCCCTTTCTCAGCCTTTTATGTCAGAACTCAAAATTGCTGTCTGATAAAATGTAGGACACCAGATTGAATTACTTCATTGAACCACTGCTGTCCCCTGTTAATGGTAATTGCACGGATATAGCGGTCTTTCTTGGCAACATCTCAGATATTTACCTCCCACTGTTTTTCAATTCAAACCTTTGATGAAAATATTCCCAGTACTTCTTTAAAGCAGACACCCAACTGTCTTTCTTGACAAAGGCAAGGTCTTTAAATCAGATCCTGACAATTTGTGACACAGCAGTCTATCTAAATCACCTTTTACCTATGTCTCTGTGTCATTTCCTGGAAAAAAAAATGTCCATCAGAGGAAGGTTGCTGAGGGCTTGGTGCTCAGAGAGTCTGTGCGTGTGGCAGCACCGAGCTGGAAGATTTGTGTGTTTGTTTCAGTGGAAGTAATTAAATGAAGGCTTGTAAAGTTGCAATGCATGCTGTAATGGTTCATTAGAAATATTTGGAGTATTTTGTCCATAAGAAAATGATTATTAGGTTATTACTGTTCTCAGACCATTAGGAAGTCAAGGTTTTTGATGGCCTTTCCTTTAGCAATGGTAAATCTGTTAAAGAAAAAAAAAATCAGGGTAAATATTTTCGTCTTCACTCTACCTGAGGGTTGATGTGCATTCACATTATATTTACCTCCTGAATTCTCATCTCTGTTGATGCTGTGAGCTCTCCCTCCCACGGAGAGGTGTGGATGCCACATGCACCCCTCAGCCCAGCCAGGCAATGGTTTGAGGCCTGAGGTGAGCAGAGCTCTGACTCCTCAGTCACACCTGTGCACTCTCCACTGCTGGGGCTTTGCTGCCTGCCTGTGCTGCCCAGGGACTGCTCCCTCCTGCTGGGGGCTGTGCCAGCACAGCTCTGCCTTCCTGCCTGTGCTTTTGGGACAGTCTCAAGGTTGGCAAATAATATTAGTGGACTAGGCCATATTGTATAGCATCACTCTAAAAGAATTTATAGGAAGAACCTCTGAAAATCAGTTGCCTGTGAATGAAAAGAAAGTAGTTTCTATGAGTATTTATTATGAATGTTTTAGCTGTTCATTTCATTCTGTGGCCTATATAACAGCACTGTTCATCACAGGATGCCCAGGTGTCTGTGGAGAACTGGGCAAACAGATTTCAAGCTATTACTGTAATAGAAGCTCCTAATACTAATAGCATTGACTAATTGTTCCACCTTAGCAGCTGAAAAGAGGTGGTTGGTAAATGGCAGAACACATACCAGGTAAAAGAAAAGATCAGGAGATAACTTCATTAGCAAAGTGTTAATCTTTGCTAAGGAGGACTGGTCTGTCAGGGATGGTGATGAAAGGTGAGCTTGGAGGGGAAAAAATAACTGTTCTGGTGAGGGCATGTGCCAGGCTGGTTCAGAGTGAAGTTCATGTTCGGAGTGGCATCACCACAGCACACTCGTGCTATTTGGAAATGCAAGGAACCTTTCGAACCAAGTGCTGGACTGGGAAAGATCAGTGAATGCAAGAGGAATGTGGTGCAGTTTCAAGGAATCATTTCTGACCCCAGGTATAAGGGGTTTCATGGTGCAGAGCTGAAAAAAAAGGCATTTAAGATTTTTCAAGCATGTAAAAAAAATTCTTCCAGTAGAGATGGTCATGCAAGTCCACATTCCCTCTGTCATGATGAGGAATGGAGAAGGGAAGAGAGCTGCTGTCTCTTGTCCTGCTTCCATGCTTAGCTTTTGATTTCTCATGTGGCTTCTGAAGATGGGAGTAGCCACTGGTTCTAGACAGTTTGGTGGCTTTGCCACACTTGTGGTATCCAGGTTCTTTTTCCTTTTCTTTGATGAAATATGACATTAACTGTAATATTTGAAGTGTTTGTACTGTTGTACCTTTGCAGAGCAGCAGTAGCCCCAGGAAATTTTCCAACTGCAGCCCCTGTTTCTGTAGATGGGCACATGCAGAGGCTGGAGAATTGGCAGCACAGATACTGGGAAAAGGGATGTGTGTTGAGGCTCTCTGAGAGGCCCTGATGGTGGCAGTCCATCTGCAGAGAGATCCCTCCTGCCTGGTGGCCAGCCCTGCTCCTCTCCTCCCTTCCTGCCTCCTGTGCACTGGTAACATCTGGCTGGCAGGAGGCTCTGCCTAAGAGGGGCAGCTGTGTCAGGCTCGGAGGCTCTCACAGCCCACGGCGGCAGCGCAGCAAAGCTGACCCTGAGCTGGCACATCCCTGCAGGCACCTCTGCAGGCTCCTGTCCTCTGCTGCCTGCTTCGAGCTGCCAGCTTGGAAGAGACAGCCTGGAGCCTGGGATGCTGTTAAACACCACCCAGGACTTGTTTGCTCCCTCCCCACTCCCCCTTCCCCACTGAACACAAACTGTGAGAAGTCCAAGAACCGCTATGGTGCCAACAAGAGCAAAATTACTTACAGCTGGTGAGTGCCACCTGCTCCTGCCGAACTTCAGCCAAAACAGTTTCCTCCCTGGAGTGCCCTGGAGTGGGGAATCCAAAAGCTGTTCAGAGCAGGCAATATTTAGTGTGGATGGGGAACAGAAACAGCAATTCTTGCTTGGGAGCAGAGCGTGTGACGCAGGAGGTCTCTAGGACTAATGTCTGTCTCTCCTTTCCTGTTCCAAGCTCCCTCAAATCACCCCTTCTGCATTCTTCCAGTATGTTGCTTATGAATATTAATTCAGCCCTCTCCCTCTTTATATGCCATCCTTTTTCCCCTGCATCCAAGTGAATGCAAATTTAATGTTGTTTAAAAAAAAAAAAAAAGAGAAAAAAAAGGCCTGCAAATGATAGTGAGTGCAGAGTGTCTTCCTTGGCTCTGTGATGTATTAATGCAATGACACCTGGTGTGACACTGCATTTTATTCTGTGTAGAAGAACTCCTTGACCCTGAGAAAGAAAATGAACACATTTTGTTGTTATTCCCACTCTGTTTCTTAATAACCTTTCTCATTCATCCCCAGTGCCCTTCATTTGCCCAGTGTTTCCCAGCAGTTTGCAGATATTTTTATGGTTTTGGTTTACTAAGTACATCTTGCTTACTTCAATGGCCTGTGGTATAGAAACAGTAAATAAAAGGTCGACATCATTATGAATTCATAGCAAGAGGCCACTTGACAGCCCTCTGAGCACCATATTCTCTCTCAGAGAGTACTTCATCGGTTCAAAGGGCTTTGCTCTCATTGAATCAATGGAAATTTTGCTGTATTTAACTAGAAAACCATGTTCTAATGTCTACATTCACTTATTTAAAAGGAAGATTTGAGGAAGGCTTGTTGTTGAGTTAACCTGCTGACAGCTTTATCAAGTTTATGCCTGGCTTTTAGGAGCTCACTTGCTTAGGTGCCTTCCAGAGTCAAAGCTTAAGTTTAATTTTGTTGCTTGTATCATCATTAGCCATTGATTATGCCTTGCTTTCATCTTTCCAGTTCAGTTCCCAGTGTTTCTTTTTTCTTTCCTCTGCTTTGCTATCATTGTCTGAGTGTCATTAAACTGCTTTGAATTTGCTCTTCATTCATTTCTCAGCTCAGTTATAAAGTCCTTTTCCTTGCCTATCTGCAGTACAAATGCCTGGAGTGATAATAACTAAAGCCTCTTTATTATTTCTTGAAAATATCACCTGGGATGTTCAGCTGAAGGTGGGTTTGCTGCAGCTTGTTTGGAAAGATAAAGAGAACTTCAGGCAGCGTGGGGGAGAGCTGTGGGATACTCAGGCTGTCACATGCTCACTTGCATAAATAATGTCAGCTAGGAAATAAATCATAGCAGTCTTTTGCTGTTGGTAGCCTGGTTTCCTCAAACTTCTCCAGGGGCCTCTGCCTGATGCTGGTGATGAATATGTAAGGGAACAATTGGAATGCAGGGCTTTGAGAAGTGGCAATCCCAAGAAATTCCACTGACAACCTGTTCTGTTTCTCCTATCTATTTCTTCCTCATTGCACAGTACCAGGAAATTTGTTGCTTTGATATAGGATACCCCTTTGGAGGAGCTAATTGTTCCCTACTCTGCATACCCCAGAGGAGGGGGAAATGCTTGTTCCCTATAAAGGCATGGCTGAGCTGCCTAGAAGTGCATGGAAAGGCAGGATGGAAGAAATAGGTCACAACCATTATCTGCAGGTCATTGCATCAGACCTGTGGTTTGCAGCTTTGCCTTGACAAACAGCTTTCCTGGCACAGGAGGTCTGTGTCTCCCCTGTTCCTGCTTCTGCTTCCACAGGGTCTCTGTTTCTCCCTTCTTTTCAATTATTGTGCCATTGACTGTTCACATAGCTAGAGAGCAGTAAAATATTTCATCTATTGACTGCTGCATCTAAAATAGATTAAATTAGTGTTTATTCAACTTTTTACTGCTGACTTACAGAATTACTTTTAGTCTGCTTTGGATAGATAACTTTTTCTATTAATTTATTGCCATGCTCTGCTTTGATTGCTTTTTTTCATTGGTATCAAATCATATGCTGCTTTAATATTTTCTCCAAGATGTGCTCTTGATTAAGTCTATGTTGGATATTTATACCACCGAGAAGGATACTACTTAGAATTCACTTTCTTGATAAATACCTGTTTTTAAAGCTCTCACTTCTCCAAATTAAGGGGACTTAATTTAAGTGTAGTTAATGCTACTTTTTTTCATAGAGCTTTTGCATATACATTGGGAGAAAATACCTTCCTGCATCATGAATGCACACATATGGAATAAGTGATACAGGATCAGAGAGGATGTGATTTTGTGATGAGGTGTAAAACATTTTGGTTCAAATTTCTGTGTAGTGCCAGAATGATTTGAGTCTTGGTACTATGGCAGAATTTCAGACAGTCTCATTAGTTTCTATATGTCTTTGTCTCAAAAAGCTCATAGGAGAAGTTAACTATGAAGTTTGAGATGAAAAAAAAAACCAACCCAAAACCATTGGAGAGAAAAGAATATAATGCAGAAATATTATGTGTAAATAACTATGTGATCTTATAGATCAGAAACCAGTTCCTGGTTCCTGTCCAGAGCCATCAGTGTGGTTGTGGATGTGCAAAGGCCTAGTGGCTGTGCCCAGGTCTGGTACCAAAGTTTGCAGTTCCCAGCAGCTCCACTGGCTCCCCCAGCTGCTGAGCTGGCCTGGCTGACCCCGTGAGTAACCAGACAGGCCCTACATGTGTGACAGCCTTTACAAACCATGTTTTTCTGTGTAACTTTCTAGGAAAATGCTTTTTTTTAATTGTTATTTTGGAGGGGTTTGCTTGGTTTGCTCTAGAAGTTTATGTACAACAGAACTGATGTTTTCATGTGCTCTTCAAATTGTTTGTTAGCCTAGCCCATTGCATTTCACCTTTCTTTACACCAAAAAAAGTGATCCAAATGGTTGTGATGCTTGAGACATACCATTTTTTGAATGGATTTTCTTTGTCCAGTGCTACTTCTTGAAGAAAAAAAATCCTGATACATACATACTCTAAAGTATGGAGCATGCATGTGAATGTTGAGACCATGTCAGCTGTAGTTGCTCTCACTGTCTGAAATCTGCCAGTACTGGGAGTGCTCCTGCACCTCCTTCTCCACCCAACACTGAATAGATTTAATCACAACTCGAGTTCATTTTGCTCTTTTAAGCTGATGTGGTTGATTTTGCTGGTGGTGGAGGAAGGTGCACACACAGATCCCTTCTGTTGGCTGCAGGGCACATGTGGGAGCTTCCATGGGGGAGCAATAACAACCAGTGGGGAGTTTGCAATGGCTGCAACTGCAGCAGCTGTTTGTAACTCAACATCTGGCCTGGCCTCAGCCTCGACACTGTCAGTGTTCTCATACTGATGAACCAAGCATTTGGATAGTTTATGTAAAAACATTCCATTTTAATGGTTTTCTTTTGCTTTTTTTTTTCATTCTTTATGTCCCTTTGAAGGAAAAGAAGAGCACTTGTATGGAGATTTTTTTTTCCCCAAAAAACACCTGGCTCTGTTCTCTGCTGATGGAAAGGCCTTGTTGCTTGGAGATAAAAGCACCATTTCTCACATCAGTTTAAATTTCATTCTCCTCTTCACAGTCTCATCTCAACAAAGCAGAGGTTCAAGTTTAAACACATGCTTACATCTATTTTATTCAGGAGAGCGTGTAAGCACACACGCATAACTGAAGTCAATGGGATTTAAGT
Source organism: Notiomystis cincta (assembly GCA_013398075.1). Lineage (NCBI taxonomy): Eukaryota > Metazoa > Chordata > Aves > Passeriformes > Notiomystidae > Notiomystis > Notiomystis cincta. The sequence continues at coordinate 43,923 of VZRX01010366.1, forward strand.
GTGTGCTTCACTTTAAAGCATGTGCTTCACTGCTCCCCTGAATGCAGGGGCTTTAATCTGAGTGGTTTGGAAATTGCAGTGGCCTTGCACATATTGGTTCTTTTATCCATCTGGAAGAAGGGCTACTGTGAAATTTAGTAAGTACTGTTCACACTTTGAAATTTTCGTGTAATACGTGCCTGTTTCTTTCCTGCCCATCTCCCTTGCAGTAAATTCATTTTACACACAGAAGCACCATGTGGAGGTGGTTGGAATTCGTTCCTGTGCCTTTGAGTGGGCTGTGCTGAGACTGATGGGGGTAGATGGGTGTTCAGACTGCAGCCATGCCCAGCTCTTCTCTCTAAAAGTGATGGCAATATTTAATCTGTGGCTGGTACTGGAGTCTTTCCAGTGGCCACTTGTAAATATTTAACTTGTCCACGACACCAGAACCTTTCTCCAGACCATGTCAGAACAAACAGCTTGGAGGCAGCCTGAAGAGCAGTCACTCTTACCTGCCTGCCTGGATGTTGGTGGGACTTGGATACGTCTTTATGCTTGTAATTTCCCTTCAGATGTGGAACTGCAGCTCAGCAGCTGGGCCCCAATGTTTTGAAAATCTTTGAGAACTAATTAGGCTCTCCAGAGTATGGCTCATCCAGCCAGTCTGAATAAACAAATGTATTAGAAAATCTCTACAAATGACTGATCCCTGTCATGGGGTAACATTAATCTTTTTAGTATAGATTTCCAATAGTTAACCATCTGGCTCCATGCAGTTTTCCAGAAAACACTCACTACTGAGGCTGGTGGAAAGAAGAAGGTGGGATTAATAACCTGAATACATCATATGAGGCATTAATCTTTAGGATTGGCCATTTGTTTTTATCAAAACAACTCCCATAAGATAATATTTCACAGCATGTGGTACTTGCCTGGACTTCTTTCAAAATGAGGAAAATGCTTCAGTGTCTGCCATGATCTGCACTTTGCAAATTCAGTGTGAATGATAAAGGCTGGAAGAATTATATGTTCTCTTCTGCTTTATGTTGCATTTGCAGTCCTGGCCTGTTCAGTGGAAATGTGTGTGCTTTGTGCTATTGGTTGTTAAAGCTTTTCATTCAGAACACTTTTGTATAGGAACCTAAAATTACCCAAGTCAGTGTCAATAATTAACACACAGGGACAGGCACTGTATTCATTCGATGGATGAATTTTGTCAACTGAGCTGTCCAGGCAAATCCAGAGTCCTGGTCCAGGTTAAATGATCTCAGTCTGACTGAGCATTTAGGCACCTGCTTGACTTTAATCACTGCTTGTTCCGCAGATTTCACTGGTCCTAAGTGCTCTGTTGAAATGCAGCCCCGTGACTTAGGTCCTGCCTCAGCTCCCTGACTTGCAAGCGTGGCAGATTAAAGGCAAAACCAGCTGAAGAGGCTGTGGCCCTCAGGCTGTCTGTCCTGCCCCTGTGATGGAGATTACTCCTCTGCAAGGCAGGTGAACGAATGGCTGCTAAAGCACATTAAGTTAAACTCAAATTGGAGATAAAATACTCCAGGCTGAAAAGCTGAGCACTCCAGAAGCTGCTTCATGAGCTGTGTTGTTGTCTCCTCTGTGGTGGGATGACAGCTGCCATCAGGGGATGGGGAGATGGTGCAGGGGATGGTAACCACTTCGGCCATCTGATTTTAATCCCTCCCTGCATGCAAATCGGAGCTCTTAGTGCCATCCTTGACAGCCTGGCTGTGTGCAGAACTGGCTGGCTGTGCTGCTGCCTGCCCTCCCTGCACTGCTGGGGCTCTCCTGCCTTCAGCACTGCCCAGCACCAGAGCAGCAGCTCCAGCTGGAATCTCCAGACAGGAGGGACTACACCTTCCCTCTGTTTGGCTGCAGTATATTGTGAACACCATCAGAACAGAACTAATAATTTCCCTAATCTGCATGTGACACGAGTGCACTTGAGTAATGTACAGCACTCAGTACATAAACCATGTTTATACCTTCTCACCCAATCATGTCTGTTGCAGTATTTCCAAATAAATGGTGGGTTTCTCAATGATTCTTCCTGATAGAGAGTGATTTGTAATAATCTTGTCATGCCAAACTCATAATAATACTAAATGAAGACATTTGTTGAAGGAAGTGATTGTAAATTACATGCAAATTCAAGCCTTGCTGGCATTAATCAATACTGAAACACAACTTTTGCATTCCTGATATAATACTGCTGAATCTAATCCCATGGATTTTACATTTTCTTGTGAATTAAGCATTTATTTTTATTAAAACATTTTTTTTTTCCTCCTGGGAGAGGATAACACTTTTTTGGGGTGGCTATTTTATACAGTCTTGACAGAACCGCATTTCCATCTGCAGAGCTGGTAACTTTTGTGCATAGTTGGTTAATCTGTAATGCTTTCACTGGTTTGCATTTCTGTGTGGTTGTGACTTAAGCTGGTGTGGGTACAGCTTTGCATAGCCAGGCTCTCTGAAAAACATCCTCTGACCTCAGAAACAATGCACTCTTTTCGTTGTGTGGCAGTATCTGATTGAGAACCTTCTCTGGTGATTGTCATAGGGGTTCATTTTCATTGCACGAGCCCTCTACACCCAGGTACCACTGAAGGGCCACTGACTTAGTCAGAATGTACAGTACATTAGACACAGTGGGAAGGGGTGGTATCACAGCATTCTGTTAGATTATTATCTTGGTTTAAGATTTGGTAGAACCAGAGCTCAAAGTGAACCATCAAACCTGTTTCAAGGTTATTACCTTTTTGTCAGGCATTTCAATACCAATTCATTTTGGTTCAGCAGCCTCAGTATTGCATACTTAGCAGCACAGTTGTAATGATATTTTCGTATGTATTTCCATTAAAAACAGAGAGAGGCTTCCATATCCTATGATCAGTTTTCCATTTAATCTTTCCTCTAGTATCATCCACTCATTTTGGTTGAATGTGGAAAATGCAGTTGATTGTTTTTGATAACCACTAATGCATTCTGCCAGTGATTTCTTTCCACTCGTTATAGTAATACAAGAAGATTAATCGTACTTGATTTTATTTTAAAATATTAGACATCAATAATACAAAAGCTGACACTTCTGGGAATTTAACCTACTGGATTATTTATGTCACAGACAATTTTTTTTTATTTAAGCAATTGCTTCAGAGTAAATGCAGAGAATGTCAGCTGTTTATTCACAGCCATAGACTGGTGTGTGTGTGTGTTTTCTAGGAACAGCACTGCTATGGCACATTTTCATTCTGCTAAACTGCAGCTTTTGAAATATTTAAGAGGCTATTGTACTTCAGTTCTACCAATCTCTTTATTTTAGGCCTGATTTAGAGCATATTGAAGGCAATGCACATTCTTTGTTTCATCTCAGTACATATAATTCTCAGTGACTGGAAGTTAATAGAGCAGATCATCCTCTGTGATACCTGGAGTTGGTATTTATGTGTCTGCACGAATGTGCGTCCGTGCACGCGCGCACAGCAAACCTCAGAGCCTTGTGCTGGGGAGTTCCTCGTCCTGGAATCCAATTTATGTGGGAACTGCTCGCTTGCTGTAAAATGGGCAACAGTGGAAATAGCTGACGTGGCTCAGTGCAATTATTTTCAGCAGCTGGGGTTCAAAGGTCAGTCCATTTAGCACTGCAGGGCAGGACTGTAGCATCCTTGGTGCTGGGTATGTTAACTTTGGTTAAAGAGGGGGCAAAGGGTCTGATGTAAAAGACACTGACTTCAGTAGGCTGTGGGTCAGAACCTAAATACAGGTCTTATCTGCTAGATTGTTCAGCTATTACATTTTACAAGAATATTTGTGTGTTCCTTTTGCATTAATGGTCTGAGGGAAGTAATATTTTTCAGAATAATAAAACTGTTAAAGAAATAGGATCTGATTTTCTGTTTCTTTAACACTGACATTGGGATGGTGTAACTCTTTTGAAATCAATGCAGTTACACCAGAATAAAGCTGCTGTTAATGGAGTGCAGAAATTGATGTTAATGGAGTGGAGAAATCTGAGAACTTCTTTATATCAGACTCAATTGATTCTAATTTTGATCATTTCCCTTGAACTGGAATTAGTAAACACTGAAATAGATAGAACTGCACTGGAGTAAAAGCAATGTAATGGCATGGAGAATCCATCTTTTGTCAGTCAAAATGATTGCTAAAGAACCATTCTAACTTGAATTTCCATAGTGGAAATTATTCTTTAACCATTCCATTTAACTTGAATGGTTTTGGAAATCCAGCCAGCATTTCAGTCGCAGCTCAGATTTTGTGTTTTATGGAACAGGTTTTTGCCTCGAGAGCATCTTCTCCAAATGTATCACTGTTGTAACTCAGCTTCCTTCAGGTGAAGTAGATGGAGGTAAATTTGGCATTCTGATGAAAGCCAGCAAACCAGAGTCTGCAAGTTTTAATGGATCTTCCAGACTGTTACAGCAGTAACAGAGATCAGATCATGGGATTCGATACATGCAGAAGCACAAATGAAGGCAATTTGCTTTCCAAGGTCTGCAATGCTTTGTGCTTAGATGTTTGCAATGGCACATTTGTCTGTGATAACTGTAAAACTTTAGACTGAGAGGAAACTCAGTTTTTCAGTGCCTCCCTGATGCTGGTGTGGTGCCATGTGGGTGCACAAGGCCAAAGTCATGCAGTGCAGACAAACAGCAGTGAAAGCTGTAAGTCATTAGCAGGACACTGTTGTCCTCTCCATCTTTTCTATTCCTCTGTGCAGAAAAAGTGGCTGTGAAGTAGAGCAGCATCTAGAACCCCTTGTCCCAGGAGTACACCAAATTCTCTGTGCTATCAGCACGCTGTGCCTCCAGCTGTCACAGGAAAGATGTGGCTTACAGCACCACTCCTGTGCACACTGGTGATCCTGTGGCCTTATTGGTGCCTACTGACCCCAGTGCCTTGGAGGTCCTGGTGCATTGTTGGTACTTCCTCAGAATGACCCCTCAACTGGAATGGAGAAATTTGGGTGGAGTGGAGGTGCCTTGAGTCCAGAGGCTGCAGCATCTTTTAACATCTCCCCTCCCTGGTTACATTGCGGACCTGGGGTAACAATTTGCAGAATGTACTTCTGGAAATTTGGAGACTCAGACCTCCTCTTTGGCCTGTGAGTTTCGTTGTCACTTCATACCTGTCTTTCAGCCAAGTACAGCAGAAAGGTGCTGGGATTGCAGTCAGAGTGTGGAATGTCTTCCCTGTGGAGTTGTGTTGTCATTTTCAACACTGGAGCTTTCTGTACGGGAAGCAGACTTCAAAATTGTCTGAGATGAAATCCCTCACATTCACAGAGCAGTGGGAAGCATTGTTTGAGGCTCTGAAGTTATGGTGGGAAGACACAGGACTGGGACACTCTTTGGTTGAGGGGAGTCGACGTTAATGATCCAAATTTTACTACATTGTTTTGAGCACTGACTGTGGAATACATAACCTGTAAATGTCTCAGCACATTGCACTGAACAGAACCCAAAAAATGAAAGCTGTGATCCCTGACTGGATCCTTATTTTTGATTAAGAAGTGGCTACACCTGGAGCATTGCTTCTGGAGAGGGGTGGGGTGATGACTGGCTGTTTTACTCGATTCCTCCTGGAATCTGAGTGCCAACCACCGAAAGAGAAGCCAAATGAAACATTTGGTACTTTGCAAGTATAACTCACAGTCCTAGCATTGCAGTGAAGTTTAAAGCTAATGAAAAGGAAATAATGACCCACTGGCTTAAAAAAGATGCAGGAGTATTTATTATATCTGGTGGTCTAAATCTAAGTCTAAATCTTTACTGTATTTAACCAGAAGCCTAAAGGACTGGATTTTTCTTTTTCTCTGATATAAATCAATTCTCAGTGTTGCCTTGGGCAACTCAGTTGTGGGGCTTCGATTTCAGTGATTTGAGATCTATGGATAAGAAAAGAGATGAAAATACCTTGATCTAAAGCAAATTGTTTTATGCAAGCAGGGATAGGCCTGGGAGCAAAGAGAAGGTAGGCATCATCTGCACTGAACAGGTAACAGCTGTGGCTGACTTTGATAGGATTTTTCTATGGCTGAAATTTCCCCTCTTGAAAAGGGATAGCAAAAGGCTGACCATGTGTTTCCATGCTGGGCTTGGCTATGGCAGAGTAATTTAAAGCAAGGTCTTTGTACCTTGAAGCAAAGCTGAATTTTACCCCATGGCTATGAGCACTGGCAATTGCTGAGAGCACTCCAGCACCTCTTGTTAACTGTTATCAGAGTTTAGCTGGTTTAGTGCAGCCCGTGCAGGGTAGTTGTATATCTTTTGTAGGTTGCTAAGTTATACACAATTCTTTTACTAAACACATACAGCAAATAAAATCACCCAAGTGCTGCATAATGGATTGTGGGGTCAACATCTTTCTCTTTCTTCATTTTGTAGCTTATTTCAGCCTCTGAGAAATGTGAACAATTATGCAGGTGTAGTCGCTACCAAAAGTAAGAAAGATTGAATTTGCTATTTGTAGCACTATAAAGCAAATACAGAATTCAATAATGTGTATTTTCATTATCCTAATGGAAGATTTCAGTATGTTAAATGTGTTCAGATGTCCTTGGCAAAATTGGGGTCAGTCATGTGAAATGGAGACAAAATGTGTTTCATCATCTTGTGGTTATTATACTACAAGGATTTCATTGTAAAGTGCAACAAGTAATTGCAGCCACATTTCTGATGCTATTGACTGCTTTATCTAATGGAAATGATTTCTTTCTTGATTATTTAAAATGAACCTTTTACCATTGTCATGTAAGGAAGTTGTAAAGTTTTTTTGAAAAAAATACATTACAGCACCACCATTAACAACAACAACAACAACAAATTAAGAGTCTGCACTTCTCAGATGGTTTTATCCAAGGGTCTAAAGGTGCTTTAGGAAGAATATCTGAATTAAAGTTCTTGGGTGTGGAAGGCAAGTGGCAGATGTATTGGTGTAAGACTGAGACTGTTTCCTGTGCTAGGCCTGATGGAAAGCTGCACAGGTCCATAGTAACTCATGCATTATTGCAGCTCCTTGGGCTGAGCTGTGCTACCCCAGGTGTGCCTCGGACAGGGGGATGTTCGTGTGTCTTCAGGGGCTCAGGATGCGGCTCCCAAGAGGCTTCACCCACCTGGACAGACCCTGTGCAGTGCCTGCCCTGTGCAGAGTGCTCAGAGCCATGTCCTGATTTTTGGGGATTCACTGCTGCAACGTTTGGCTGGCAGGAGTTGGACCCATTTCCCTGGGGAACTCCGCAGGAGTGCTCTGCCCTGGACTTTTAGCTCTAGACCTACCCTTGAAGCCAGTGCTAGTGTGCAATAGACCATGGATGAGGGTCCTTCTTCATTTAGTCCTTCCTCCTGCTTTTTGTGCCCTCAGAAGCCCCTGCTCCAGTGCCTGTTGTTTCCTTCATGGGTATTGGGACAGGCTCACACTCATGGGCAGCACTCCTGAGCCAAGAGTCTGAGCCTGCTAAACAGAAGTGCATCAAGGGCTTGATTTCATTGCAAAATAGCCCCAGAAAGATGGGGCAGCTGTAAGGCCTGAGAGGCAGGGGGCAGCCAGGCCTGTGCCTTGTCTGAGCTCAGACTGTCTGAGTCCATGCAGGATGGTCAGTGACAAAATGGATTTTCCAGATGGTCAGTGACAAAATGGATTTTCACATGACGCTNTATAAATAAATAAATATTATTCACCCCAGTAACAACAGAGACCAAACACCAACACCCGTAAGGCTGCACCTCTGCAGATGTGAAATAGCTGTTGCTCAAAATGGGGTTATTCTAGATTTATACCTGTGGAGCTAAGTGGAGCTTCACATGGAGGAAGGCCCAAAACATATGGCAGCACCAATTTTGTTCAGAGCAAGTTTTTAATGATTTCTACTATTTGATCTACTGTATTGTAGATTTTATGGGTCAGTGTGGATAAAAAAATAAAATAAACATCTGGTAATGTACAGCTTTGTTTGGGTAGATTTACAGAGCTGGGCAGGGATGCAGCATGTGTGTAGCTGTGGAGCCAATAAACAGACACTGAAGTTATTTCTGCTTTTGGGGGAAGAGTTGATCAACTGTACACATCCCCTCTGCTGAGTTTGCTCAGCAAGCTGCTCGAGAGGCCCCAGCCAATAGTTATGCTTTATGGAGGTGTTTGTGCTTTCTCCCCACATGCAGATGTGGGGTTCAGCCAGACCAGGGCCCCAGGAGCAGAGTGCCAGGATTTACAGAGTCCCTCCAAGCACAGTCAGGGCAGCTTTAGGGCTATTAAGCTGCTCAGCCACAGTGTCAGGATGTTTCTGCTTGCCTCTCTCACACCATTAATTTGCTACCAGTTGTGACTAGCTCTTTCCACAGGGCAGTGAAAATAAACCTATGGAATGGGGTGCCACAACATCTTTTGTGCCATTAGGCATGGATTGTTTTTTTGCTAATTTTATTTTAGTTTTGTTGCTTTTGAAGGAGACGCTATTATTATTATTACTGTTATTATTATTATTATTATTATTAACATGGTCACCAGACAAAATTATTATGTTAAAGCAGAGACATCACATCAGTTACGTTTCATAGCTCAGTGCAATTTTCATAAAGTGTGAGGCAACATCCAAAAAAACATGACTCAGAATTAGAGTTTCAGAAGATTATTATATAGACATTATTTCCCCCAGGTCATGGGCTTTAGTCAAATTTGGAAGAGAATGAAATTGCCAACAGTGAAAAGCAGACAGAAAGGTATGAGTTCATGAGCAGAGAAATAACATTTTCATTTGTTCCTTCCCCATGGGAAAGATTCAACATTCCGGTAAATGGAGACGGTTATAAGAAATGAATTTTTGTCAGCAGGGATGTGATTTTAAGGCTCACTTATCCATTGGCAATCTAGATTTCTAACCCCAGGAATCTAGGAAATTGCTACAGAATGTAGTCTTTATTATAAACAAGTTTTTTTCCTTTCTTTTCCTTTTTTTTTTCCACCCTGTCTTTTTTAGTNCATGCAGGATGGTCAGTGACAAAATGGATTTTCCAGATGGTCAGTGACAAAATGGATTTTCACATGACGCTGGAATATGTTGTTTGCTGTCGAAGGTCTGGGCTCTCACTTCCCCCTGTTCTTCATGATTCAGGATGCACTTTATGGCTACCAATTTGTAGATTTAGGGTGCACTGTAAAAATCTTACTTACAGGGTATTTGCCTGGCAGCAAACATGCATTGCTGTGGGTTTTGGTTCACTGCAAATCTGATGTTCAGGTACATCAGGTAAAAATTTCTCAAGCTGTCATTGCCAGGCTTTTCTTTTCCAACCAATAAAACATTCCTCATTTATTTTGCCTTTCTCAGTTGGATGTATAATAGATATATATAATTTTTATACATATATATAAATAAATAAATATTATTCACCCCAGTAACAACAGAGACCAAACACCAACACCCGTAAGGCTGCACCTCTGCAGATGTGAAATAGCTGTTGCTCAAAATGGGGTTATTCTAGATTTATACCTGTGGAGCTAAGTGGAGCTTCACATGGAGGAAGGCCCAAAACATATGGCAGCACCAATTTTGTTCAGAGCAAGTTTTTAATGATTTCTACTATTTGATCTACTGTATTGTAGATTTTATGGGTCAGTGTGGATAAAAAAATAAAATAAACATCTGGTAATGTACAGCTTTGTTTGGGTAGATTTACAGAGCTGGGCAGGGATGCAGCATGTGTGTAGCTGTGGAGCCAATAAACAGACACTGAAGTTATTTCTGCTTTTGGGGGAAGAGTTGATCAACTGTACACATCCCCTCTGCTGAGTTTGCTCAGCAAGCTGCTCGAGAGGCCCCAGCCAATAGTTATGCTTTATGGAGGTGTTTGTGCTTTCTCCCCACATGCAGATGTGGGGTTCAGCCAGACCAGGGCCCCAGGAGCAGAGTGCCAGGATTTACAGAGTCCCTCCAAGCACAGTCAGGGCAGCTTTAGGGCTATTAAGCTGCTCAGCCACAGTGTCAGGATGTTTCTGCTTGCCTCTCTCACACCATTAATTTGCTACCAGTTGTGACTAGCTCTTTCCACAGGGCAGTGAAAATAAACCTATGGAATGGGGTGCCACAACATCTTTTGTGCCATTAGGCATGGATTGTTTTTTTGCTAATTTTATTTTAGTTTTGTTGCTTTTGAAGGAGACGCTATTATTATTATTACTGTTATTATTATTATTATTATTATTAACATGGTCACCAGACAAAATTATTATGTTAAAGCAGAGACATCACATCAGTTACGTTTCATAGCTCAGTGCAATTTTCATAAAGTGTGAGGCAACATCCAAAAAAACATGACTCAGAATTAGAGTTTCAGAAGATTATTATATAGACATTATTTCCCCCAGGTCATGGGCTTTAGTCAAATTTGGAAGAGAATGAAATTGCCAACAGTGAAAAGCAGACAGAAAGGTATGAGTTCATGAGCAGAGAAATAACATTTTCATTTGTTCCTTCCCCATGGGAAAGATTCAACATTCCGGTAAATGGAGACGGTTATAAGAAATGAATTTTTGTCAGCAGGGATGTGATTTTAAGGCTCACTTATCCATTGGCAATCTAGATTTCTAACCCCAGGAATCTAGGAAATTGCTACAGAATGTAGTCTTTATTATAAACAAGTTTTTTTCCTTTCTTTTCCTTTTTTTTTTCCACCCTGTCTTTTTTAGTAGTTGAGATTTTTAAGGTGCAGGGCTCTGCTGCTCTGAGCATTTCAAGGGGTCATATTGCCATAGAATTATTCTGTGTGGCTTGCTGTCCCTTTGAACTGTGCCTTCTGTGGTGCAGTGATCCCTCTCACCCAGAAATTCCTCTGATCATTGGAACAAGGATGTTTTTGAGAACTAAAAGCACCCCCAGCAATGTGGCGTTTGCAGCAGACTTTGCTCCCAAGGATCTAAGCACCGTTCCTTGCTTTGTGGTTTTCTCCGTGGTCCATTTTTTAAGCTCTTCCATTCACACAGGCAAGGCAAATGAAGTAGCCAAGGGTTTAGGAGGTGGCTTTTATTTTTGGTGTGCACAAATAGCTGGGATTTGCAGGCTTTCCATGGCACTCTCAGGCAGACTGCTTTTTGTAATTAAAAAAATTTTATTCCAAGAGAAATGTTCATTTTTTCCTTCATCTGACTCTTGTAACCTCACTCTGTATTTAGATTCTGTGAGGACGTTCAAATGCTGTTACTGTGCCTGTGATTTTATATAACCCTAAGCCTTTCATTTCTGATGATGCAGATTGGTCTCTAACATTATTATCTTCTTTTTTCCTTTTTCTTTTTTTTTTTAAATAACAACTCGAAAATATGTACATCTAATACATCCTTTCCTTGGTGTGTTATTGTCTATTTTAATATCTTTTCTTACAACCAAGACCTGTTTGCCTTACTGTATTGTTATCAAGCAATGTTATTGCCACTGCCTGCCAACATCTTACCACAAATTGCATTAGTTCTGTTAGCTTCATTATTATTGTGTCCAAACTGGGGTATAATGATTATGGAACATCATGATAGAGGCTGATTAATAAATAAGAATTGATTACTCTGACTTTGTCCATTGTATTAGGCCCAGGTGATTTATACTGTTGATGTGATTTTCTGAAAAACTGCAAATGCTTAAGACAGAGAGAGAGGAATATAATTTCCTCTTAGGAATGCACAGTCAAATTGCATTCCTTTGTCTCTGCTGGTGTGTAAGGGCAATCAGAGCTGCAGCATTAAGAGCCTCTGAGTGATCACTGACTGTATTTTAGTATGGAACTATTTTCCATTTGCTTTCCTTTCTCCTAAGAGAAAGGTGGGTGTGTATGGAGTGTTTTGATGGTGTTGGCTGGCACCAAAGAAAGGGAAAGAGCTTTTCCTTCGTGCAACACATACAACTTTTACTAGTGTTTATTCACAGATAATGTTTAAACATGCCTTAAGGAGTGAAAAAAATGAAGCTAAAACAGAAAGTGCTGCAGCTGTACTGCTGCATCTGCATTTCCTTCTGCTGATCTGATTCTGGGAAAAATCCATGGAGGAACTCCAGCCTGCTCGTGCAGGTGTCCTGCTGCTCCTTCCCTGCCAGCCCTGCCTCGTACCTGTAATACCCATGTTCCTTTCTGACGGGGGCACACTGGTTACAAAGGGCTGTAAAGAAACTGGGAATTGAACAGATGCTTGCAAGTTGTCTTTTGCTATTTTACAAACCTTTCCTGCAAACCGAGTGCAAGTGGTTAAGCATTTAGGTTCCCCTGTGTGCTGTATGTCTGTGAGCTGTGTCCTGGTCCGCCTGCTGGAAATGGTGTAGATTGTGTTTGAGTTCTCCAGCCGTGCTGGATGGTGTTCCCTGATGCACTGGCCATGGCTGCAGCTTTTGTGTCCAGGAGGGAGCTGTCTGACCCAGGTGTGTTGCAGGTTTGACAGAAAGTGGTCATAGCTGCTAGTGATTAACTCATCTGCAAGTGAGAAGTACAACTGGGCTGGAAAAGATTGAATCTTCTCTTTTAAGACAATTCTCGTTAGTACTGGAGTTGGAGGTGGGTTTGCCTTGCTTACCTAGAATGGTGCAGTTTCCTTGCCTGAATCAAGACTGCTGAACAGTTTTGAGTTTCAAAAGAAATGGAGTAGGAAGAATAAAGTAGCACCCTCACACCTTTCAGGGTATCACTGATTACTGAGTAAAAAAATTAGAAAAACATGCTATTTAACAATTATTTTGCCCCTTCTGTCTTTGCAAAAAAGGCATATTTTTCTGTATGCACTTGGTTTAATTCTGGCTTGCGTCTGTCCCATGATTGCCTAACCCTCGCTGTAGCCAAGACATTTTACAGTAGCAAGATTAATCCTTCTCAGGCTGTGAATTAGCTTTTTTCACTGTCAGTGTGGCCTTTATCACTGCCAGGGAGTCAGTGCGTGGATAATGCAGCCAAACCCTCGGAGACGTTCTGGGCAGCTTCCCATCCCCAGTGCGAGGAGGGCGTTGGCAGGAGTGTGAAACAGGGCTGGGTGGGCTGGCAGGCTGGGGAGGCTCAGCTCTCCTTTGTTGGACAGGGACCCTCTGTTGTTGCATCCCTGGTGGCCCGGGAGGAGCTGAAGGTGAGAAGGCTCAGAGGCTGTGGCTGGGGAGGGGGAGCATGTCCTGGGTCAGAGCCTGAATCCTGCAGGGGTGGGGAATGGGATGTGGCTTTGCCTGATGAGTACCCTTCATATCTGAGAAACAGCACTACATGGAGATTTTCCAGGTTTAGTTTTTGGTTTGGTTTGTTTCTCTGCAAGGAAGCAGTGGGCTCCTAGGAAAGCATTGCTTGTGTTCCTGCAGTATTTATTGTAATTCCTAGAGCTGTCAGTCAGGGCTCAGGCCTCGTGGTGCAGAGACTCACATTGCTTACAGTCTACGAGAAATATAATGGTCTGCACCTAGTCAAGGGAAGCATTTAATGAAATCTCTTTCAGACATGGGAAACTAAGGTTTTTACTGCTTGTTGATAAAGTCATTCTCTTCTTACTAAGTGTTCTGCTGGGAATGGAACTGAAAGCTCTTGTGTCTGATTGTTTCTTTTGCTGGAGCTAATGTTTTGAATACATGTTTGACTCTGGAATAAATGTTTTATGTTATAGTGTAGTTGTTCCTGTGCAAAAAAGGAGCAAAAGACTTGTGCTACTAAGTGATTTTAAGAGTCAACAGTTCAGGGGAACTGGAAATTATGAGCAAAATTATCCTGAGAAATAACTCAGGTTACTACAACCCCACCTGACCCTGGGCAGTCACTGGACCGGTGATGTTTTAATGCAGGGCACTGCCCTCGTGTATTTTATTTGGCTGTGGTGCTCTGCTGCCTTGGCACATCTCTCCAAAGCAGATTAAACCCACAGAGGAACGGGAGGGCCTCTGTCCCAGATCCGGCATGACCGTTCACATTTAGGGGGCAGGAGAGCCAATGCTCTTTCTGGGGTTTCGAGCACACGTGACTGGGTGTTAGAGACACCAAGATCCACCTGTGAAAATGCCCTTGGAGATCAGTCTGAATGGAGGAGGAAAGGAAGGGAGATTTGCAGTTTATTACCAGTAGGAGCCCTGAGAAGAAAAGCAATAGTTCCTTCTATTGTAGTTGGTGTGAGGCTTCACACCAGTCCCTCCAGGAGCTGGCAGCTGCCAGCTTGATTTGTCTGGCCCATGCAAGTGAGGCAGGAAAAAGCATTCCCAATTTACCATTAGAGTTTTCTGTCTACAACTAGAGCTGGGTCTTAGTTTTACTTATGAGGAAGAAATTTCTGAAATTTTGGGGCTTTGTGTTTTGCATATGTATTTGGTATTTCAGTGTCCGAGCCTGGCAACCGTGTTAAGAATTTCTTTTCACAAGTAGCATTTCTTACTGCAGTCATGGCATTCGATAGTTTCCTCCATCTGCAGATTTTCCAAAGCGTTCCTCCAGCCCAGCCTTTCTCACAGGCTACAGGCAGAGACTGGGGAAGTGAATGTCACCTCCTTCCCCCTGCCCAAGTTTGGACTCATGCCATTCACTCTTCAGCTGCTAGGGAAGAAATTGTGGCAATTATTGCAATGGTTCAATGTGAAATCCTTCCAGCCTCTCTCTTTGCTTCTCCAGGGAAACGGAGTCTTTTAGGGGGAAAAAAATAGGGGGGAAGGTTGACATACTGCAGATTTTTGGGACTTTATTTTCCCCTTACAGAGCTGCAATGGGAAAAGACAACGCCTATGTCTCTTGACTCCTATATATTTTGGCTGTAATTTAACCTGTTTCTTTCTGCCCTGTTCTGAGCAAGGGAAATCACATCCATCTTTGGCAGAAAATGTTCAATACAAAGGCTTTATTGTAAGGAACGACAGTACCAACTTCACCTTAACTTCCACTGCCTTTTTTTTTGTAATAGTTGGTCTCATGGTCTTGGTGAAAATACCAGACTTGGTGGTCTTGGGGTCTGGAGTCCTTCCTGGGTTCTCAGAGCAGTTCCAGTGGTATGTGCTCTGTTCTGCAGCTCAGACTTCACTGGCTGTGCAGGGGCAAAGGGACCAGCATGTCACGGCCCATGCCCCTTGTACCCTCAGTCTGTTTGTTGAGGCAAATGTCTGAGGTATTTTTTTGAAACTGAGAGAGGAGTTTTTTGGGGTTTGAGCCTGTTTCTTGGTCTATGGGGGTTTTCATGGTCGTGGGTTTTTTTGTTTGGGGTTTTCTTGTTGGGTTTGTGGGGAGGTTTTTGCAGGGAGTCAGTGTGAGGAATCTTTCTCTGTGCAGTAAGATCATGAGGGCACAGCTCATTTCAGAAAACCACTGGTAAATATACCTCCCTTACATCACAAAACCTGCCAGATCTTCAGAGCTGGTAAGTGTTTGGGGATAGGACTTTTTCTGAAACACATCCTGAAATCATGTAATGATAGGTTTTATTTTGATAGTCAGCTTTTTCATAGAATCTCTGCAAAGAAACCCAAGATCTGGACCACCTCGAGCTGCTAGCCAACTCCAGCAACTTCTTGGAACCCTGGAATGGAAGACAGGAAGGCTGGTCGTGGGTGATGTGTAACAGGAGAACATGCTCTGTATATGTTTTCTGCTCCAAAAGAAATAAGAGAAATTAGACCAGTGGCTTGGTAAATTATATGAAAAATAGACCTAGCTTGCTAATAGACTGTGAAGAAACTGATGTACTGAAGATGATCTGTAATATTTCATATTTCTCTGAGGAGAAAAAATGATAAACTTGATGGTGTGTGATTTATTCATGTTTCTGAACATAAAGAATAATCCCAAAGTCAACTGTCTGTTTCACACTCCGAGGCAAAGAGCAGGATTTACGCTGGGATTTGGCGGCTGGGGTTTGTTATGAGGACTGCGGAGGAGGGACCTGGTGATTAATGATGGAGTTGGAAAAGTCTACAGATGGGATAGTTATGCACAAACTGCAGCCTTTTCCACATGCCTGCTTTACTGCCTCACAAAGCATGATGACAAATATGTTAGATTTGTTGGTGTTTGTTTTGGTGTTTGTTGAGGGTTTTGGGTTTTTTTCTATCACTCCTTCATTTTGCTCACATTCTCTTGGCACGTCCAGGGGTTTGCCCCTCACTGCAGTCCTGTTCCTCAATTCATGCTGTGTCTCTCTGCTGAGATGCTTTTTGAGCCAAAGCCTTATGTAATTTAGAAATTCAATGAGCAGTTTCCTAGGACCAGAAGGATTGTTTTCCTTTGTTCAGCTCCTGAAAGAGTGGGTCTTCATCTGATTCCTAAGAGACCTCTATGGTTCAGAAAAGAGCACAACTCCTTTTGCTTCTCGGCTTCAGGACCAACTGCTGTGATCATGGTCTTGAGGAGGAAGTACATGAAAGCAAAGACCTTTGAAATCTGACATATTCTGCAATAGAAGAAAAAAGGAGAAAAAACCCAAACTCAGGTCACAGAGAATGCCATAGAAGGTAGGCCATACAAGAGGACATGCTTTTTTAGGGATTAAGTGGGATATCATGTATAGGGGGAAAAATATGTGCACAGAGGCATTTGGGTTCTTCAGGTACTTTACAGTGTGTTTGTACCCACAAATTTTCCCCTTCAAAATATGTAATAAATTGTAGTCACTATCTGAACAAGGATGAACTTGTAGAAACAAGAAAATTGTTGGGTAGAATCATACATAGATGAAACAAGGTTATGGTAGAGAAAGACCAAGCCCAGACTGCAGACTGCAGGAGTTTCTGTGTTACAGTGAACTCTCTCCTAAGACATGAGGGACAGATAATAGATTTTGACTCAACTTTCCTCCACTCATGAAGAGAAAGCATGACAGAAATTGCGAAGGTTCTTGAGAGACAAGATGACAAGCAGACTTTCAAAACTGCACTCTTTGGGTGTTGACATAATGGCAAGCTGTGGTTAGGTGAGCAGTTGGAGTGTGACATAATAGTGCTGGGTTTTGAAGGTTGTGAGAAGTGGGAGAAAACCAAACCTCGTGATAATGCTGTGTGTGTATTTTTCAGTGCCTGCAGCCTTATTCTGAAAAGGGCAAGTTCACAGATGTTAGGGCCAGAGGGCAGGCAGTGGGCTATGAAACCTTCCACCTTTTGGGTCACTAGTTCAAAATTACCCTGCTCCATCTGAAAGTCATTGCCATCTGGTGAGTGGCTGCAGGCCAGCACGGAATAGAGGAATGGCATCAGTCCAAGCACAAGCAGCAGCAAAGGTGGAGCAGACAGCAGGACCTCTTCTGATGGCCCTGAGATTAAAGGGGGTAAATGGCCCCCTGTGCCCCAGCAGAAGCTCAGTGGCCAAGCAGAGAGTCCTTGGGAGGCAGTGAGGAACTGCTGCATTTTAATCAGGTTGGATGGAAAAGGAGTAATTTGGTGTCTAAGGCACGTCCTTGTAACACACTCCTCCAGCACTGTGTTACGACACTTTTACTCTGTATGCATGTATGTCTTTTACAAATAAATAGTATTTAAAATTAGGAAAATCAAGGAGAAAAGAGGATACTTAGGGCTCACAGAGTGAAATGTGTAAGTGCATGTATCTTTCACATGCAGGGTGCTTACAGGTGTATTAGTTAAGCAGGTAATCTGTTCATTTCTCACATTTTACAGTGAGTTCTTTTGCTGCAGGGTGCCCACTAAATAGACCTTGTCTATAAGCACTCCTCAGTGACAGCTGGGAGACATGCAGCATGAGTTCATTTGTTTATTCTTATCTAGTAGCCTCCGAACAAACTGATGAACACTTTGATTTGACAAGGTCGTACTGAGGATTTGTGAGGATTAACCTATATGTGGCATTTACCAAGAGATCAGACAGGTCGTGAAGATTGGCATTAGGGAGTCTAAGAAGATCTTTTACCCCTCCCCTCTCCCCTGAAAGCCTCAATCCAATTACTGTCTTATTTTTGACTCAATAAAAGGGAAATGAGCGTGTGCCATCCTTCACGTGACGAGTGGATGGTACTGTGACACAACGAGGAGCTTGGTAGGGCTGTCTAATGATCTGCCTTTCTGGGCTGCTTACCTGGTGGTACGAGATTATTCACACAATTGTTGGACTCATGGCTTCTAATGGCCTTTGCAGTTTCTATCATGCTGCCTCCTCTTGGGAAGGGAGAAGAAGTTATCTTTGTGTGCTGAATGGAGCACTGACATAATGGATATTGTTATTTACACTTGTGTGTTTGGAGATAACAGCGGAGTTTGAGGAAATGCCTTTGGAAGTGACTATAAAAACACACCATCTAATTTCATGAAACACATCTTCCCTTGCGGGCAGACGAGGATCTCTGTGCAGAGTGCACAGCCAAGCCCTGGCTGCCACTCGCTGCACCCAGGACCTCT
>VZRX01010374.1:0-52570 GCA_013398075.1 Notiomystis cincta
AAAACCAATGGAAGAGTAAACTCAGGATGTGCTTTCTCTGAAAACCTGGATTATTAATATGATGAAAACAGGAAACTGCCCTGTCCAGCAAACCAAGGTTGATCCAAAATTGAAGACATGGGAAAGTGTGAGATAGAACTGTGCTTGGCAAGGCCTGAATGTTAGTTCTGGTACCAAGATCTTAAGAATATTTTAAGCTTTGCCTGTGGAAGTCAGTCATGAACACCACTTTCAAAGCAGGTAGCAGGCAAAAATCTGAGCCCAGAAAATGGGTTCAGATGAAGAGATGGCTAAAATTGAAAGATGTAGTGTTTTGGTCTCCAAATGCACTGTCTGAGTGTCACTTTGAAATGTGGGGTGGAAAAGGGGCAGGAGGAAGGAGAGGAAAAAGGGCATGAAAGATGAGGGGAAAAGGGAAGGAAGAAAGAGTGGGAATCATGAGGGGAAAATGGATGAGAAACATAAGTGGAAAGATAAAATTGTTGTTTACACTATCTGTCAGTAGGGCAACAACAATGAGGGAGAATTGTTAATTAAATCAGTCATGAAATTTGGGGTATTTCTAAAATTTAGAGATAAACTACCTGAGTGACCTAGGTAGTAGATCAACAGGGAGCATGACTGGCACAAATCATAGCAAATTTTCATGAGGAGGAAGTTGACTTTTTTTTTTTAAGTATTTGAAAGATTTTGAGTCTTTAGAAATAACTTTGGATCATATTGTGCTATTTTTTTTTTTTACAGCATGTCTTTGTACCTGACAGAAGGTCGATGCCAGCAGGTCTGAGCTTACAGCCTGTTACTCCTCAGAGCCTCCAAGGCAAAACAGTGAGTTGGATTTTTATTTGGTACATCAGGGGTTTTTTAAGAATAATCCTTTAAGTAAGAAGAGGCAACATTGAAATTTTATTGTAGTTGAAGCTTGCTTTAAATGTAGCCTTTGTTTAAATTATCAGGGAAAGAAGAACTGTCTGGTTTCACAGAATTTTGAGAATATTGTGTAACTGCTGAGTCAAGGTTTTCTTTGGGAAAAACAGATTTATTATTTTTTAATCAATGTTGATACATTGCTGAAATTCCAGGGAGAGGGTAGACTACATCACAGAACACTTATTTCTCCATTAATTATTTAGAAAATCCTAGAAGTAAAGTTTGGCTTTTTTTGGAAATGTAAAAGACACTGAAACAGCATTTTGTAAAATTATGTCCTTTCTGACATTTTGCTGTGGTAGAGCTGAAGTTCTCATTGAAGATATTTCATCAAAGCAATTATTGGCAAACACTGTCTACTTTTCTAATTGAAACATGACTCAGCCAAAAGGTTGCCCCAAATTGATGTCATTTCTTTACCAGTTTTTGTCTCCTTTTTTGTCATCTCTCTGTCCATCTGAAAATACTGATTGAGAGAGTTATGAATTAAGAAAACAGCTTTTTGAGGTTTTTTAGGGGACCCTTCTGTGGGCTGTCAGTCCTTCCACTGCCTGGAGCCCTGTTTCATGCACTTCCCAGCAGAGATTTCTAGCACCTTCTGCGACTTCTGTGGGTTGGCCTTTGGCAGCTGGAGCCTTCCAGACTTTTCCTGGGGTTCACGGCCCCCTCAGCCCTCCAGGGCTCTGCTGATGGAGCTGGGCTGATCTCCAGAGGGATGAGCAGGGCCAAGAACCCAACCAGAAATCCTGCCCACAGCAGAACCTTGCAGGAGGAAACCTGTAGGTAGCTCTGAGAAAATCCTGGGTTGTGGCTGTTGCAAGAGTCCCAAGACCTGCATCAAATGCACAGCACTTGCAGCAACATTCTGAATGTCTAGAGAGGAGTAGGAGTTCTGTTCTGAGGGCTCCTCTATGGAAAAGAAGTTTGGATTGGAGTGCTATTAAATAGTTTATTCCTAATGCACTAAAACTGGGCTTTTTCAGAATGTTCCAAAAGGAGTTTTGATCTTGAACAAGTGGATCACTGCTCCTTTTGCTTGAAGATGCTACTTTTTGTTCTCATAATCCTAAAAACAAGACCTCTTGTGCATTGAATTGATCTTACTTTCCAGACTGAAAGCACTCCCTATTTTTGGAGAGAACTCAAAAATGCTTTGCATAGCTGTCTAGATTCTTACTCTCTGAAATTAAGTATTTTTAATCCAGGTACTGAAGGAGTACTGTAAGAAGGGAAACTGCCATTAAACAATTTGGGTTTGGTGTTGGTTTTCCCTCAAAAGCAAGTGGTTTTGCCAACTGAAGCTATGTGGAAATCCCTTGCTCCCTCTTGTGGGCTCCTCTGTTCTGAACTCACTAAAGTGCCAGTGCCATGCTGCTTCTCAGGGATTTTTCCTCTTGTTTCTGAGCAATGGGCATTCACTTTCAGTATTTTAATATGTGGTTCTCTGGAGGTCTTTTCTTGACTTCTTTGCTTTGGGAAAATTCTGTGGCTGTGAGAGAAAGTAAGCAGGGGTTTAGGAGGATTTTGTGTTTGAGCTTTACTTAACTCACAGGGCTTGTGAGAAAATCAAAATGCTGGATGAATATTTTAACCCCTTGTAAGGCTGACTTCTGGAGAAGTGTAAGAAACAGAAGCATACAGGAACATAACAAAATTACTTGTGATGTTCAGTGGTTTGTTTTCTTTGAAGTACTGCTAATAGAAATGGTTCCTAGGAATGGTTCAGGTAGTTTCCCAAACTGACCTAAGTTGAAATGTGTGGAATTACCTGACAAATACCCATTTGAGTTGGACTTCTTTTCCATAATACATATAATCTTGGCTCTTATGCTAGTCTTTCATCCCTTCCTAAGGCTGTGTTGTACAGCTTAGTCATAAAAGTAAAGCAATAAAATAACTGGTGGCCTCAGACCTGTGAAAGGTGGGATGGAAAATTATTTTTGTCCTGCTCATGCAGATTTATTTTGTGAAAAGTGATTATTTCTGAGGTAGCTCAGTTAACATGGGTTTGATGATCATTTTTTCCTCTCAATTTTGGCACATACATTTGAAGAATTATTTTTAAAACTACGTTTTCTTGAGGGCATGTTTTGATTCTTTCACCAAGCTCAAATGGCTGCCCATGTACAGGTAATGACATCCTAAGGGCTGGAATTGTCTCCCCCTGACTTAAGTCAATATCATCAATTTGTTACGCACATCAGGAAAAGTTTGAGGACTTGCACAGACTTTGTCCTGCAAAATCTGTGTCCTTACTGCACAATGTTTCACTTTCATGGTGATTTGAGTAGCCAAATATGTATTTCAGCTGGGGGAAATGGTGTCTCTTGATGTTTTGTATTTCAGCTGGGGGAAATGGTGTCTCTGGTGCTGTATCACTGTCAGAGTTTTTGTAAGGGGCTCTGAAGGTGCACCTCACCTTGCTCTAGCAGTAAACCTTTTTATGAGGTGTGCCTTATTTTACCACAGTGCTGTCTGGGGTACCAATTAACCTTTTCTCCACTCTCTGGCTTCTCACACTGCGCTGCTTCAGCCGGAGGAGCTGACGCTGCTGCTCATAAAGCTGAGACGGCAGCAGGCGGAGCTGAGTAGTATCCGGGAACACACACTAGCACAGCTCATGCAGCTAAAGCTTGAGGCCAGCAGCCCAAAGGTCAGCTATCAAGCCATGTGTGTCATGTTCCATTCCCACTAACCCCAAGTCATTCATTAATCAAAGTTTGCTCTGTACTGCTGGGGCAAAATTTTCGCAGTCCTGCGCGAGTAGAATAGAGTAACATTAATCCTTAGAGTAACATTAATCCTTGGTGTAACATTAATCCTTTGTGTGTGTGGGGTTGGTTCTGCTATTAACCCTTTGAGGTCTTCCTTTTGGAAATTAGCCAAGTCAAAATCACCTAGGAGTGTTTTAAAGTGTGGTGTCATTCACCTTTAAAATGAAATGGCTTTTAATCTATCAGTATTACAAACTAAATTAAAGTTCTGATAGATTGAGATCAAACTATTATTTATATACAGCCTCTCACCAGATACCATCTTATTTGTGATATGTCTATGAAAAGCAGGACATGTTTAAAACACAGATTTATCAAAGGGTTCATAGTTGCCTGTGTAGTGGATATTTACATAAGCTTACTGTATTTTATATGTAAACTGAAATGTAATGGAGTAGTTCATAGTCTGATTCGTAGCAAACTTTCATCACTTCTGTTTCGGGCTCAAAATTTGGTAACAGGCAGTTAAAAATAGCTTTATGTTTCTCCATTAAACAGAAAGATCACTAGTTTACATCTTTTAAAGCTCTTTTCATGCATTCTGCCCTTTCTGTCACTCTCCTTTTTCCCTCTGACTGCTGCCTGCTAGAATGAGATTCTTTCACATCACCTTCAAAGGAATGCCATATATTTGGATCACCAGGTGGGATTTGCAATTTACTTGTGCATTTATATTTCTAAATGCTTTTTGCCTGCTTCTATCAAAGCTGGAAATATTTGGGGAGAAGGATTTTCAGTGCTTTTTATGAAGTTGGATGATGCCCACAGTGTAGAATATCTTAATCAATCACTAATTTGAGATGTTATGGGAAAAAAAAATTCCCTCAGTTTAAAATCTGTCAGAAAACAGTAGCAATTCACCAATTCATTTTTCTGTTCTAAATATGTTCCTAATTTCATTTTCATAATAACACTAACTGTAGCATTTTACTTTCTTTAACCAGTCTTAATATATTTCCAAGCTCATATGACACACATGCAATTTAAAAAATGGGTATTTCTGAGAATTTCAGGTTTTCCAATTAAGAAGAGTTAGATATTTCTACAGGACAATAAATGAAAAGGAGGTCAAACATGAAGAAATATTTTAAACAAATCATCACATGGCTCGTTTTCTCATTTTTCTCAGTTCATTCCGAGGGATTTCTATAAGAATAAGATTTTAATGCTTTCCAATTTCTGATATCTTCTGGAATGAGGGTACAGTTTCTGTCCTCACTAACATAATTGATTGCCAAGTGAAGAATTGCAATATCACATACCTCTCTTTATGGCCTTGTTACATGACCAAATGGGATTTCTGTACAAATTGTGTTTGAGAAGTTTTGAAGTGGATTTTTTTTTTTGCTACCAGTTATAAAAGACAGTCATAAGTGCTTAGAACTAAAATAAGCAACTGGATGACCACTGGCTAAAAATATAGAAATCACTTTTTGTAATAATCTGTCTTTTAATGAAACTTTTGAGCCTTATTTTTAAGCCTGTTAGAACTTTTTATATTCTGCGTGTTTCTCTGCTGGGATTTCAGTGAGTTATTAAAACCCTCAGCACAGAGACACACAGTAGACACTCTCACATGGGCTTGGTTCACCCAGTGACTTTATTTTCCTGTTACCTCTTGAAAACAGGATGGGAATTGTGACCAATTCAGATGGCAACTCATTTCTAAACATCTCTGTATTGTTTTATCTAAGGGGCTGCAGGAGGTCCAAAACAGCAGGGACATACTGCTTGCTAAATCAGACCAAAATTTTTCATCCAACTCAAATATTTCCAGTCTATAATGTTTGGAATAAGGGAGTGATTCTGTCTTCAACAGCATAATTCATTGTCAAGAAAGGATAAATGTCAATGTGAAGTGTAAAAGTGTGTTGTTATTGCTTGATTAGCCAAGCTTGTGAGGATGATGGACAGGATTAAATGGGGGGAATTGTCTATGTACAAGATGCAAAGTGGTAAAAATTATTTTCCTTTTACTTATAGCAACAGATAAAATTTAGGAATGTGACGTGGTAAGCATTAATTTAGGAAAGTGTGTAAGTCTCATAGTTGTGCCATACCAGAGATGCAAGGAATCAGTACAACTTAGAAATTGAGTCTAAAATATATTGCCTTAATCACAAAATCCTGGAAGAGCAGACTGGAATATTTGTCTCAGTTTCTGATTGGTTTTTTCTCTTGTTTTATAATACTGTCATTTACCTGTAGGAAATAAATCTCCCCGAGAGTCCTTTTGCTTTGAGTACCACTGCTTCTAGGGGTGGTATCACATTTACAGCTTTTCTCTGTCCAATATCAGTCTCCCTTTGTGCTGGCAAGCATAAGAAATCAAAATTCCTTTCAGTGTGATCGAGGCCTTTCCTCCTTGTTACCAGCATCTGTAACCAGCCTGCATCATCACTTACCCTGGCTGGATTTTAAATGTCCTGTGTCCTTAAATTAGGGATTTCCACTTGTGTTTAATCTCTGCAAATAGTGTCAAAACCTGCTTTGCTTATAGCACATGGTGTCACTCCAGTCCCTTATCCCCAGCTCTCCCCTTGTTGGCCACAAAGAGTTCAGTGCTGTACACCACAATAAACATTAGGTTTGTTACGAGGTTGCACAGGTGACTTTTCAGGCAGACCAAAGCTCACCTACAGGAAAGGTAATTTATATTTTGTTACAATAAGCTGGCTGCTGATTAGGTGGTTTTCTTACCAAGAATCAAGACTATTCCATCACCTTTTTGAAATCATGCTTTGATTTTGTCCTGCTGTTTCCTTTGGTGATGCTTAGAAATTCTCCTGCTGCACTTTCTGATGGTTTTGTATGATGCTTTCAGAATTTTTGTTGTTGTTGTTGGAGTTCAGAGATAGAGGGGCAAAAAAAAGACTGAAAAGCCTCAGCACACAGATATCCAGCCCTATGATTTCTTTGGTATCTCATGGCCAAATAAATGATTGCCCTTTTCTTTTTTGAACCACTCTGCTGGCTCAAGGTTTGTGGAGTTGGGAGAGAGATTCAGGTGCAGTTTTAGGAAATAGCTCTGGACATAGCCAGCCACCCTAAGCAACAATGATTTATTGGCCAGCATGGGCCATTGAGGGCATGTAGGATCTCAGTCTTCTGCATTATCAAATTTTAAAGAATCACTTACTGTGTGCTACTAAATTCAAGCCAGCTGTCTCCTTCATTTATTGGTACCCAGTAATTACAAAATGAGTAACCAAAACATAACACCAGGTTGGGTTTTTTCCAAGTAAAAGCTAGACTTGCTTTTATATTGTCAAGAATTCCAGCACACCAGTCTTTTAGTACACTTCTGAATTTTATCTTGATAGTAAAACTTTTCTTTGGCTGAAAAACACTTTTCTGTTGAGCTCATATTACCTGTATAAAACTCTCTATCCCTGGCTGATTGGTCACAGTAGAACCTTTACTAAATTTAATTTAGTTTAGTCTTTTTTTAGTTGTTTTTTTTTTTTTTCCCAGTTTTTTGAAATAGCTATTTATGTAAATATAGTTTAGATGTTTAGGAGATAAAATAATTCTGCTGGGACTTTAATTTTTAGTTTCTTTCTGTTTTCAAAGTGTGCCTAAAAATGAACAGAACTTGAACAAGAAGTTGTCAAATAAAGGAGTGAAGGTCCCACAGCCAACATCCTCACTGTCTTGGTGTTTTGCTGCTGCTTTCTCCTCTTCATCTCCCTTTTTCTGAGATGCTGAAAGTGGCTCTGGGAACAAGTATTAAATTAAGGGAGGCTGACATAGTACAAGGAGGTTTCCATGGAGTTGACATGGCATCTCATGTTTCAGCCTAAAATTCTGTGTCCTGTGTCAGCAGCTTATAGGGTCCTACTTTTATTTGTATTTTTCAGGTTATCTGGAAAAGGTAAAGTGGCTGACTCAGCCCTTTTTTTCCCTCCTCAAAGGAAGAAGGAAGGCTCAAGGATAGGGAGTCCAGGGTGAAAAAAAGACTGCAAGGAAGAAGGAGAAGTTGCTTCCTCCTTTCTTTCTTGGGCAGAGCATTAAAGAGCACAGGGACAATGGGAGAAAAGCTTGGTCAGGTCCCATTGCTGCTGCTTTTACCCCTCAGGGAGCTTGAGAGGAAATGGGTAAAATGGCTAATCTGAGTCTTGTCACCCAAAACACCCAGTGCCACCTCAGCAGGGAGGTCACCTGTCCCAGCTGATTGCTGCCACCTCTCAAGAACACACTGGAATGTCATCTCTGTAGGGTGTTGCCAAACGTGGAATCCAAGAAAAGGGAGTAAGAGAAAAACTGTCCATAGCTTGGCCTGCCAGTTTAAAACACAAAATACCCACTCAGAAAAAAAGTTCATAGAGTTCACATGTCAAGGAGGTTGGGGCTTTGTTTGCTTTTTTATATTACATCAGTACAAAAAAAAAAAAAAAGAAAGATGAAACATCATTTGTGCAGAGAAGGAGTTGTTTGCTTGAAGCAGGAAGTGAAAAAGCCAAGACTGATGGATTTTATTTGGGTGTGTTGCTGTGTGGCAGTTCACACCTCGGTTTGCTTATGGAGATATTAATTCCAATTTTTGTGACTTCTCCAGTTGGAGAGAATCTATGAGTATAATCCTTTAGTGTTACATGTAGGGTCTAAAATCTGTCTTTGTACAAAAAAATTTTTTTTTCTCAAATGAGTGAAAACCAAGGCTTGCCTCTGTTACGGGCAAGCCAGTATTTTTCCTTGAGCTGTTTACTCAATATGAATAGTGTCCAGCTTCACTTTGGGAGTAGCCTTTTGGTAATGCTTGAAGACCACAAAATAGGTATCCTTGTCACCTTTTGGAGCATGGGACTTGCCACTGTGTCCCAGGTAACTCTGATTTATTTGTGCACTAGCTTTAGAAGCTTTGTGACACATAGATGCTCCCTCAAGATCCTAACTACTCAGTACTTGAATTTCAGCATTTTTTTGGAAACATTGATCCCAAAGGGCAAAAACTCTTCTTGTGTTTGACTGCTCCAGATGTTCTTTGATTGGCACTGCTTTACCAATTGCCTGGGTTTTGATCTTTGTTCCATAAGGGCTTAAGAACTGTGACTTTTCTGGATATAACTGGCCTTTCCAACTCTGTTAGGAAAGCATGATTAAGCATCAGTGGTGGTAAAAATATTGGACGAACTCCTGTAAATCAAAGCTGGAGCTTCTAGAGGACAAAACATTACTTCAAAATGTCTTTTGAGCAAATACACTTTGCTTGTTTTCTGATCTGGATTTAAACAAGCTTTGCACAGTTCAACAGAAATCAATTCTGGCATTGTCTATTATTGGTCAGAAAAGCAAAATTTGAAATATTGTAGAAAGGTATTAGCTAGAAGGTATGAAGCTGTTGAAATCCTGACAATAAAAGTGCACACAAACCTCTATGTTCCTAATAAAATATTTGAGCCTCAGAGAAATTCTTCTTTTATAAAGATATCAGTTGGCTGTGGTTTGATTGCTTGGACCTTATTGTTGCTCTTCTTATTGAGATCTCTTTTGATATCACCACTCTCTGGACAAAATTTTAATGGAGAGGGAGAACAACTTCTTGTGTCAGTTCTGGTTTTCTGTTTATGTGTATTGGAGATGGTGGAGTAAATGCTGGGGGCTGCTTGTTTAGGGTTTTTTTCCCTGCCCTGAACAAACAGAGCATCATAAGCTCTTAAGGTACCTTTTATTGGCTGATTAACTCAGCAGCTGATCAGACTTTGCAATGGATAAACAACAACAACAACAACAACAAAAAGGTCCTCTATCTATAACAAGATTTTTTTTTTTTTCAACATAAGATGAAAAACATACAGCTCCAAATGTCCAAGTTAGGTTTTTTCTAAATAGTTTGGGGCAAGAAATACTAAAAGGCATAAAAAACCTCATTCTGTTGCATTTCCATCTATGAAAGAAACTTTACTATGCAAATTCATGGAGAGTACAAATATATATATATATATCTATGTACATAATGCAAAGTGAAAGATCAAAATGCTCCTTCACACACTTTGTGTAGCCATACCTGAAACAGCTGTTGCTAAAGTTTCCAACAGGTCCTAAAGTTTCCAGCAAAAATAGGAGGAGGAATCTGCATTAAGTGACTTTTCAGTTTCTTTTGGAGAAGAAAACCACCTGTTTTCATAATTTTCCCCTCATTGTTAGGAAAGTCTCCTTTTTAAAACCAAAATCCCATACTTTTTTCCTGTGTTGCACACTTTTCTGAAACACTGACTGTATGCAATGTGTAATAAAATACCTGATTTTGACATTTGCATGCTTAACAATAAATACTAATCATTATAGAAAACGTCTGGCCAGTTCCAAAACAGTTTTACTCCTGTGTATGGAGGTGGATAAATGCAACATGCAATGATCCAAAGCTCCAAAGGATATAAATCAGGGCAGTATATAAAGGCATTTTGTGATACATGAACATAAGTCTATTCACAGGCTGGGAATGCTTATATCTTTTTAATGTACACTGAGTTATTAAATCTATAATTTAAAATGTTTTCTGATAAAGGTTTGAGTGTTCCTGCTGCAAAATCCAATAACCCTTTTCATTTCAATATCATGCAAAGCCAAACTTACTTTAAGCCTTTTTATTTTTAAAAAGGGAGAGTGTTGGTGAATAAATATTACATTGGTTTCAAGCATTTACGTTATTTTTGATATATTTGTTTGATACTATTAAACTTTTCAGATGTTGATATTACTGAATGATGGAATATATAAAAAGCATGGGTTAAAATGTAATCTACTGCATTATTAGAAAGAATTAAAGTAGAGGCTGTATTTTACAGTGTCGTCTTTCAAATCTAGCCATGCTGTAAACTGATGTTTGCTGTATGCTCCTCCTGATTTGAAATAGATGAAAGAGAATGAACCTTTAATCACCATGGTTCACACTATGATTGAGAACTCGGCGCTAAGACCGCAACTGTACCAGCAAGTAAGGTCTTGGAGAGTGAATGAAATTGCTTTATCATCTGCGAAAATTTTCCTTAGTGACAGTTTTGGTTGTTCCTCAGACTTATTCATAACATTGGTGTTTCTCTTCTTTGCTTTGGAAACCCACAAGTCATCCATGCTTCCTAAAACGCTGCAATATCGTTAGCATGGCTTCCGCTGCGTTTTTGTCGTTCGGTATTAAGTGTACACTTTTGGGTAACTTTTTCTGTCTAGACAATTTAATTAGTTGGTGCTTTATGCAGGTGTCCAGTAAATTCATGAAACTTCCAATAAGCTTCCAACATTTGTCTTAGCATGATTCTCTGCAATTAGTGTTCAAAGGTGCTTCTTTTTTTTGACCACTACAAAAGCATGTGAGTGGTGTTTACCTGGTCATTTCTGGCAATTTTGTTTTGTTCTAGGAAGTGGATTTACAAGTTTTTGTTTGCACCTACCAAGCCTTTAGCCACTGAAGAAAGAAAGGATCAAAATTACTTTGATCTGGGGCCTGTAAATCCAAAAGGCAGTGTCTGTCCATAAAGTCACAGCAGACTTTACTGTGCACACTTTTTACAGAGTACCTAGTGCTGGTTGGCAATGGTAAGATGGAAGAAGAATCAGAAATGTGAATGGAAATATTGCCTGTGAGTTGAGACCTGCATTAACTTATGAGCATGGCCAATCCCTCTCCGTTGGCACCACAGTGTCCTACGGATGCTGGGGCCAAACTGAACAGCCCCTGTCATGTCAGGGGATGTTTAAGAAGTTTCTTGCCTCAACTACAGTGAGGGTGTTGTTCTCACAAGGGAATATCTGGCCAGTTCCCTTGCATTTACATTTATGCCCTTGTGAGCCAAAATTAAGCATAAAGGTTGCACAGTCTGAAGAAAAGGAGACGTTCTGCCACGTAAAACAGATGTTCATTATTGCCATGTTTCTGAAAAATGCTGCAGCTTAATCACACATTTGATTTTTTTTGAAGTCAACTCCATGTCCTAAGTTTGCTTCTGATCTGGAAATGTTGCCAAAAACATCTCAGCTTTCCAAAGGAAGTTGGGTTGTGAGTGACTGATTTTATGGCCGTCTAATTTGTGCTCCTGTGTGCAAAAGGGGAGGTTTAACGTGGAACCTGGAGGAACTATTTGCAGGGG
Organism: Notiomystis cincta; assembly: GCA_013398075.1. Lineage (NCBI taxonomy): Eukaryota > Metazoa > Chordata > Aves > Passeriformes > Notiomystidae > Notiomystis > Notiomystis cincta. Next base: position 11,792 of record VZRX01010374.1, read on the forward strand.
AATGAGAGAAGTAAGATGCCCTCAAGCCCTAAATTTTGGGGATTTGTTGTAATACTTTTAAGAATCCTGACTTTTAGGGTTTTTTTAAAGCAAGTCAATTCTGTGTGTTAGAGTAAGACAAATCAATAGGTGTATTATGAGCAGAGGTGTTTTAGATGTGTCAGGGGAAAATAGCATATTTAAATATGCATATTATATTTAAATCTATTTAAATAGGCATATTTGAGGTATGGCTGGGCCTGGGCTGCCCTGCTCATGTCTGTGGGATACCAAGAAATTCCCAAGTGCTGCCCTGAGGAGGCTCTGCTGTCAGCTGCAGTCTCTGCCTCCACCTCACAGGCACACCTGCTGCTTCCTGCCTGACACTGAATAAACCCCTTTTTTGACATTCTGGTCAGAGGAACAGTGGCTCTCACAGGTTCTGGGGACTGAGTTGCCACTGGACATGTGGTCTCTCCAGGTCAGAGTGTTTGTGACATGCTGGAAGGTTTTTGCAGAAGAAGCCATGTGCTGCCTTAAGAGTAAAATCCTCTGCTCTCATGGGTAAAGTTTCCTGCATGAGATGTTGTGTTAACTGACTTCAGGGACAGGCTAAAAATACACTCAGTATCTCACTGCCTAAATAGTCTTCTAAACTTTTGTAATGCAAAACCAACCTGCTTAAAATTCTGGCAACTTACTTACAGTCTAAACAAGGTGTAATTTTTTATTCAAATACAATAAATTGGTTTTACAGTCGTCTTTCCTGCTGCAGTTTTAAAGAGATGTAAATAACTGGGAGAAGCCTCTGTGCAAATGACTGAAACTTGTTTTGTTGTCAGGATGCTAAATTGTGATGACTTGCAACCATTCCTGTGGATAAAGAAAAGGATCTTTCTCAGCTTCAGTTTATTCAGTTCAGTTTTATGTCTGAGCTCATTTCGAGTTAAGCAAAGGAAAGCAAGAAAAGTTTGTATTTAATTTGTCTTGCTTCCTTTTTGTAATGATTAATGGTTCTTTAGTAAAACAGCAAAAACATCTACTATTTCGAATGTGTTATTTATAAGACACTTTTGTTTGTGATTTGTTACATCTTCAGAGTTATTTAAATGACTCTGACTTACATCAGGCTGCTCTGCAGACTGTGCTGTAAATTCACAAGCTGAAACCAGGGAAATTATTCCACATGTACAGACAAGAAGAAAAGGATTTTTACAGACTAGACCCATTTCTACCCTGGTTTGGGGTTTTTGCTTCTTTCTAATACTAGGTGAGGAATGTTAGTCTTGTTCTCTAATTAATCTTTTTCTCTAAAGGAGTGCAGGCTGACTTTAAAAAGCAAATTTTTTCTCAATTTCTATTATTTGTGTGAGTTCCCTTAAGGAGGGAAGATTAAAATCTGAGTGCAACAAGCTAACATCCAGGTCTTGCCACAGATAATGGTTCTTAATAAATTAAAAACAGAGAAAAATACCCCTTAAGTTTTTGTTTCTATAAGGATAGGGAGGTCTTGCTTATAGCTTATTATTATTGTTGTTATAGGAGCTGCATACATTTAAACTGTTATGCATGTTAGATTTTGGGGTGTTTCAGGTTTTGTTATGAACACGAGATGATTGTGTTTGAGCTAAAAATCGTTTCAATTTGTATTTGAAGTGGTTTATGTCACAGAATTCAAAATTAAAGGAGAGCCTTGCTTAATGGAGATAAATGCCCTTTGCCCTCCTTTCTGAGAGCAAGAAGTATTTTAAAAGAGAGCCTCTTGGAAATGTTGATCAACAACAGAATGTCCTAGGTTGTCCTGCTTTAATTTCCAAAGTGCAGCATCCTGGGGTGGGAAATGTCCTCCTGTATTTTTATTGACCCAAAACAGTTAGTGGAATCTGAAAATAGCTTACAACCTGATGAAATATTGCTGTCACTTAAATATTTTTTTTAATATCAGCTGCTTAAGCAGCTTTAACCACTTGTGTCTCAGCAACATCTTACAGTGTCCATCACAGGGAGTGTGTCCCTTTCTGGGAATCATCTGGTACTCTGTGGCAGAGGTGGGGAGTGCACAGAGCTGATGACAAATGATTCCTAACCCAAGAGGGAGGTTCACTTAAGGTCATGTTACTTTTTCACGTGCAAGATTCACGTTTGGCCAAACCCTGCGCGTGCAGTTTGCCTTTCAGGAATGGTAAGTTCTGTCTGTAGGTATCAGGGTGCTGCTCCCTAACGACTGGGAGGGGTTTGGTGTGTTTCCCCTCGTTCAGAGGAGCGGGTTTGGTGTGTTTGAAGAGGCAGGTGTCGAGGGGAAGGGGAGCCAGCAGCAGCTGGTTCAGTAGATGGCACTCTTGCTCCGGAGTGACTGCCCTGGCAGAGGCTGTGCAGGAGCGGTTTGGCGAGGAGGGCGTCTGTGGGACGTGACACGAGGTACATTTCGATAACTTGGTCACTGGAGCTGTTGTACTGCGTTTTCCAGGGCTGTGAGGGTGTCAGCCTGGGCTGCAAAGTGCGATTTCTGCGTTGTGTCTGCTGCAGATCCTCTGGTCACTCCAGCAGGACTCGATGGCGTTGCCGCCTCTCGCCTCGAGCGGATTTATTCCCGTGCTGGGAGAAGTGGAGCTGCTGTTTTGGCAGAGAGGGGTTAAGTTTTTCACGTTATTTGGGGAGGTTTTGTGCTAAGCCTGTGCAAAACCTTGCAGTGGCAGTGCTGAAATGGCTCTCCAGCAGTGCCCTGGATTGTGGGGAGCTGGTACTGCTGACCAAAGCAAGAAGTTGGGAGCAATTTGCAAAGTGTGATAGGATTTTAATAAGAAGAATTAGCACGGCTGTAGTGTCCTTTGAAAATCTGTTTTCCTTTTCTGAATACTTAAGATATATTCCTTTCAGGAGGTACAGAGGGGTAGGGATGCTGAATTGGCAAACTGTTTTAAACTCGACTATAATTAAGGTTGAAATGCCAGAAAAATAAGTGTCTCTCTTTTTTAAAAAGTATAAAAAATACCAGCTTGAAAAAGCAATATATTTTTCCAGGCAAGCTGCATAAAATGCTGAGCAGTGACTTGGAAAAGTGTATTTATCTAATAGGGGATAATCTTTCTTCTGTAATATCTTTCTGTTGTGAAATAGAACTAGGTTTCCTCTGTAAGTTAAAGACATTTGGCCATGTTTATGAGTTTTATTTAAATATTTCCATTCCTCATTTTTCTCTCATTGTGATAAAGTCAACAGTAAAACAACACAACTCTACAATAGTGGGAGTTTAAATAGATATCTCAATTTGTGTGACATTCATGAGGTGCAAAAGTGCTGTGGCTTTTTTCATATTCCAACGTCCATTTTCATGAAATGTCCATTCCAAAGAACGTTATTGTGTGTTTTTAATACACTGTTCATTCTTCTAAATTGTCACCAGGTACATTTGCATGAGGTATGTGGACATAATATCGTGAAATGAAACACTTTAGTGTGTTGAAGGTTTATTTTATGTTTGGAATGCTTGTCTCATGAACCCTTCCCTAGTCCTTTTATTTATAAGTGTCCCTTAACATGGACTCGTGTTTCAGTGGTCTTTCTTGTACTATTAAATCATGATTAGCTAATTAAGACAGCCACATGGAAGGAAAGCATCCCTGTTGGGACTCTGTCCACACACTGTTTTGAATTAAATAGACTATGAAGGTTGGTAGTGTTATGTCCATACTTGCTGTAGAGGATATTAAGTAGTTATTGTGTGTGACAGGTCTCTCTAAAATGGGGAGCTGCCTTTTTTCTCATAAAATATTTTAAAATCTTGTTACTGGTCAGTGGAAAAAGATGGAAAAAGTTAAGAATTTAGTGTGAGTATGAAAGTAGTTTGAGGTACTTTGCATCCTAACTAGCACAAGGAGACAAGTTTGCCTAGGTCTAAGGATAAAATAGAAGAGCTTCCATTTGTGGCATTTCTGGTAATGCTCTGTTGGAGGGGAGGAAATGCTGTGAAAAGCAGGAAATCCATATGAAAAATCCATATGAAAAGTGGTGGCACTTATTGGACGTATCTGTAAGAAGAAATTTACATATACTCTGTAAGCTTAGGTCATTCTGCTCTGGTTTTAGATTCCCATCAGATCATCCTGCTTGTGAAACACCTGACCTGAGTGGGCCCAGAATGGTTAATTCAGAGCAGAATGAGCCCCTGTATTTAGAATTCATACAACAAAACTTAGACACAAAGATGCATCATTATTTAGATGTACTCTGGCAATTTCATCTTCCTGCATAATCCATGTTTGATTGAGTTGTACATCTCTGAAACTCCAATTTGCATTAGGAACAGCCTGTTAATTTAATGCAGCTCTACTGACAGTCTGCTTGACATTCCATTTATTTACCTTCATTAATGTATATTGGCTAAATATATATTGTTCAATGTGGTAGGTTTGCCTTTCAAGCAAAAGCTGATTTCTGTGTTAAAGCTCTTAAGCTGAACAGAAGTTTTCATTTTCACAGTCCAACTAAGTTGTTTTATGGCAATATTATTCTTCCTTATAGTTAACACAAGAAGAATGTAGGGGTACACTATACAAATATAGAACTGAAGAGCTGGACATTGATGTAAGTCATTTGTATTCCTTCTTCCTTGTAAATGTTGGTTTTGTCTCTTTATTTTGATAATGATTTTTCTCTTGGCTTTTGGGTTTGAAACCCACTTCATACAGGTGATTGCCAACAGAAATTGCAACATGAAATAGAGGGACATGTCTCTGTAATAAGCTCCTAACTTGCAGGAAATATAATACTTTAGGCTGAACTTTTAACTATCTGATACAATCACCTGAAATACCACGGGACGGACTGTGAATGTATAAAATCGTTTTTATAATGCCAAGCAAGATGTAAATTAAAATGGAATCCAATACCTATTATTAAGTTGTAAAGATTTAGCTGTAGAATCATAAATTATATGTTTTGAGACATGCTGTTTCAAGTTATAATATTACTTCATGGTTTCTTAAGAGGGTTTGTAGTAATTTGAAAATGCGAGACCGGCGCTTATATAATTTTAGAACTCTTATTTTAATAACATTTTCTATAGATTCATGTAATGATTTGATCAAGTCAGATGCTGATTACTGAAGATGTAAATAACAAAATGCTAATTGTGGTAATTTTCTGTTCTGTACTAGGCTAAGCTTAGCCGTTTATGTGAACAGGATAAAGTTGTGCAAGCACTGGAGGAGAAGCTTCAACAGCTACACAAGGAGAAAGTAGGACAATTGTATTTATTACCTAAAAGTGGATGTTATTTTACATGCTTATTATCAGAACATTGATAGCTGAAATAAAAGGAAAATCAGCCCAATGATGCAGAACATTAAAAATAATTCTTTTTATCACAATAGTACACGCTTGAGCAAGCTTTGCTCTCAGCAAGTCAGGAGATAGAAATGAATGCAGATAACCCAGCAGCCATACAAAATGTGGTGTTGCAGAGAGATGATTTGCAGAACGGACTGCTCAGCACTTGTCGGGAGGTGTCCCGAGCCACTGCAGTAAGTACCTCGTTCTTCCCAGCAAAACTCCACACACTGGGGAATGATTCTGTTCCTACTCTTAATGGCATTGCTTTTGCAAGATTTTTTTACTGCATCCCAACAAAAACTCAGTTGTCTTTTACTTGCTTTGTCAAAGGTGGATGGAAAGTGATTTTTTTTTCACTGCTTTCGTCAAGTGGTCTTTTCTCTAATTAATTTTTTCCTTTTTTTGACCAGGAATGGGTGCATATTGACTTAATTGGTGTGGTAATCATCACCTTTATAATATGAAAAATTGATAAGAGAAGAAGTAAATAATGCAAACGAGCCATTTCATGTGATGGCAAAATAGCATTGAGCACCAACTTTATTCAACTTATTTTAAGCAAAAACAGCTGCAGGACTGTCATAGTCTCCTATAGAGGGCCATTACATTTAAAAGGTCTTTCTAATTATGCACTTCAAAAAGTCTTTAAAAAAAAAAAGGAAAGGAAGGAAATTGCTATTTACTGCCCTTTTCTACATTTCTACTATGCTGAAATGACAAAGAATCATTTTTGCCTACTTACAGATATATCCAAAAAGGTATTTCAGTGTCAAATTCCAGGGGCTAGCCGTGGTAAAACTGATTTGTCAGCCCTGAAATCCTGGTTGTAGTCTGAATGTTGGACTGTCTTGCAGAAGGAATTGGTTGGACACAGAACAGGGAACCAGGGGAAAGGAAATCCTCAAGATACACTTTCCCTCATTAACTTTTTAATTTATTCTAAATGAGTGAATTGCTTGATGTAGGCTGCAAAAGTGAGACGGTGGGGCTGACCTCAAAGAAGGATAATTTATATTTCTTTTCACCTTTTCCTGGTGGTGTTTGCAGTTGCACTTAGGTAAAACAGAGGTGTATTCACAGGCCTGGGGCACTCCCTGGCAGCCTTGCAGGCAGGGTTGGGTGAGTTACATTTCCCTTGCATTATGCATTGCCTGTGCACACACATGCTGTGCACTCACACATGTGTATTCTGGGTGATAAAAGAGACAAATTTGCATCCATTTTTGTGGCTTTTCTGCCTCACTGGAAAGACAGCTTAAGATCCACAGGCCTGCTGACTATAAAGGCGTTTTCTGAAGAATTTGCCCTCGCCTATCTTTTTTGTTAGTGAAAAGACAGAATGCTGTTTGTTTGAATTTCATTCAGTATCATTGGAAAATCAAAAAGCTGTTTAAACATTGCATTCTCTAAATTAAGTATCTAATTGTGTATTGCTGATATCTATTTATTGAAGTTTCAATAAAAAATAAGAATTTTTTCAATAAAAAAGAAAAAATTTTTTTTTTTTTTAAATTGAATGTGCATCCATAATTCTTTACATTTGTACTTAGGAACTGGAAAGAGCTTGGAGGGAATATGATAAATTGGAGTATGATGTAACTGTAACAAGGAACCATATGCAGGAGCAGCTGGATCGGCTTGGAGAAATTCAGGTGGGGCAAAGATCTTAAAGTACACACGATTCACTTCGACTTTCTATGAATTCCAAAACTATACAAATGAAAAAATTAAACTTACAAACTTTTAATTTCTTTTTCTACCTTGTAAGATCTGCTTGGATTTTCTTTGGAGACCATAGGTGAAATTCTGTTGTTGCAGTGAAGTTTGGAGTAGCAGATTGCTCTCAAATTGACTGAGGCATTGTGAAATGAGACAATCTCATACTTTTTACTGTGGGAAATATTTGAATGTTTTATGGGAGGGTGTCATTACTGCATTTTATTTTCCTTCACTGTGAAAGGATATGCAGTCTAAAGAGAGAAGAAGGTTTTCCCTGTTTTTTCCACTTGCAGTGTATTCACTGTGAAAGGATGTGCAGTGTAGTCTAAAGAGAGCTTTTCCCTGTTTTTTTCCACTTGCAATGTATTCTGATGTACTGGCCTCACATGCTGTTTATTTCCTGACAGACTGAATCAGCAGGGATTCAGCGTGCTCAGATTCAGAAGGAGCTGTGGAGAATTCAGGATGTCATGGAGGGTTTACTTAAACATAAACAGCAAAGAAGTTCTTCAGAGGCAGGTGAGCCAATGGTTTTGTCTCAGAGGAAATGAAATTGGATCTTGTGGATTTTTTAAAGAGCAAGCTCCATTGTTACTTTTGTATGTTTGAAAAAATGGCACAATGGCTGAGAAAAGAACAAAGCAAACACTACTTGAAGTTGATGCTTGGTGTATTTGTTTGATAGCAACAGGTTGTAGTTCATATTTTAAAAGCTGTTTATTGAAAATGATTTTTCTCTTTTTTTTTTTCCTACACCTTTCCCCCTTCCCCCAAACAGGCATCATGGTATCAAGGACATTTTCTTCTATTAAATATAAAAATGAGGTATGGTTTTAGCATATTTACTATTTTAGCATCATGGAACTTGTAATATGGCTGTGATAAAAACAAACCTTATTTTGAATATTTTAAGGATGTCTGAAGGATGTATTCAGTATGTTTCTGTAAAGACTCTGCATTATTAACTAGTTTTAAAGCCTGATACCTCCACTAGTAATTCTAACACTTTCCTTTGTACTGTGTCTCTGTATTCTCACTGGTGTGTTTCTCTTTTCCATTTCTTACCTTTTCCTTTCCCTAGGCTCTTACCATAGAAATATAAACCCTGATTTATGGATATGTTTTCTACCCACCCCTCTTTTCATGGGAAGAAATACATTGCTTTCTATGCTTATTCAGCTATTGAGCCTGGTTCTCAGATGGCCAGAGCACCCACAAGAAGAGCTGAAACTGTGGGAGCTCCCAAATGTTCAATTCCTCTGAAAATCTGGCTAAAAGTTACAGTTTTAAAGGGACATTGTCATGGTCATCTAAAGTGTAGGCAATATGCTTAAACTGGCTTAAAGAACTTTCTAAAACTCTCATTTACATAAAAATCTTTCAAAAAAAAAAACAGATTTAATTTTTTAAAGGACGGTTTAGAGAGAGACTTTGTACATTTCCAACAGCACAGGTGCTAAAATTCATTTTTGTTTTCCTAAATGTGACATTGTCCCTTTAATTGCAAACTCTATAGCTGCTGTAGCCATGGTAATATATTTTTGTTTTTAAGTTATAAATAACTGTACCAGGTGCACACATCTAAATAAGGTGACTATTCTACAATCTTTAGGAAGAGGAAGTAGTCCCACCTCGTCCTCCACTCCCTCGGTCCTATGACTTTACAGAGCATCCTCCCATAATCCCCCCTCTGCCCAGTGATAGCAGCTCCTTGCTCTGTTATAGCAGGGGCCCAGTACATCTGACAGAAGAAAAGAAGATGTACCAAGTTCAAGGATATCAGAGAAATGGATCTTACTGTGTAAGTGGCTTAAAGTGCCACGTTGTTGTTGAAGCATCCTCCCTCCTTTGCACTGCCACCCTTTCTGTTTACTCATCTGGCTACTTTTGTGCTACTGTTTTACTTTTATTTGGTTTTGTTTCTAGCTGCATCATTTGCTCTTCACATTTTCCTGTCATATGTTCTGTGCATATATAAAATGTCTTAAGACTTAAACTGCATAGAAGTAGATTCTTCTCCTCGCTAGTTGGTTTAAAAAAACTCTGGGCTCAGTTTTTGAAGCTCCTACCAATTTGTTCCCAGAAGATCATTTTAAAAAACCCCACAACTCTTGCCTTGTTATGGCAACTTTTTCCTGTGATTTCTGATTGTCTGCAAACCTTGTTACTCAGATTAACTACCAAAAAATCCTCCTGCCATACCATTCAAACAATGGAACACTGCCTTAAAGCCAGGGCAGAGTCACCACAAAATAATTGGTTTGGGTCTTAAGACATGAATGCTTGTCCCAAAGTGCCTGTTTATTTACCTCATGCCTTGGTGTTCCTCAGGGTCCTGATTACAGGCTTTATAAGAGCGAGCCGGAGTTAACCACAGTAGCAGAAGTGGATGAGTCTAATGGTGAAGAGAAAACAGAACCAGTTTCAGAGTCAGAATCTTCTGCTAAAGGTTTGTCCCCAGGCACAGTGTTTGCAACCTCACAGCTTTTCCACAAGGAGGGCAGAGCTTGGCTGTGTCACACAAGCTGCCTCGTGGTCTGTGTCTGTTGTAGCCTGTCCATCTCTCAGCTTGGTGGAACAGCTTCCACAATAAAATAATGATTTAATTATATGACGAGAGAAATTTCAGTCAATTACACCGCAGAAAAATCAAACATTACACTCACCAACAGCCCTGAAATCCTTATTGACACCATGTCTAATCACATCACTCACATTCCCCACACACCATTCCCTTGAACAATTACCCATTTTATGTTCTTGCCCTTGAACAATTACTCAGTTTTTGAATCAAGCTCCCGATGTTATGTCACTGGAACGTCCAAAAAGGCAGCACCACAGAATTTCCAGGCTCTCATAAGGCAGGGAAACAATGTCTTTTTCTTTTTTTTAATCTTGTAATTGTTGAATTGCCTTCTGTCCCCTGATATAATAGGAATAATGATCGTGACCTTGGAGTGTACAGACAATAAAGGTCTTTGCAATTGCTAAATGCTTTAGATTCTTCTCTTCATCTAGCTCCCATAAAAGCTACTAATTGCTTGGTAGAGTCTTTTACCAGGAAGTGCTTCTCAATTCTGTTTGTTAAAACACACAGAATAGTTTGTTAAAGGTGACTTCAGGAAAATGCTCAGCTTTAGCACCTCCCAAAAACCATATTAAGAGCTTGGAGAAGAAGTACCTAAACTTAGCTGTTTTTTCACCCTAAGGATTGATGTTGCCAGTGCCAGCAGGATCACTGCCTTCTGTTTTGGTGCTTTGACTAAGCATTTACAGAGCAGGCTGATGCAGTGATACCAAAATTTTACCAAGAATTTTGATTATGTGAAGATATTGTTTTCATCAGAACAGTCATAGAGGTTTTTAAAACTAAGCTTGCATACAGTTTGGGTATAAACTGTGTGGATGGCCCTGTGATATAATTAAGCTTGCACTTACCACACAATTTGTCAATTCAGATTCTCTGGGGTATTTGCTGAGATGCAATGTTAAGGCACATAATTAAATGTCTGTTAACTTGGGAAAAATGGAAGGTTTATCCTGAGATTTGCTAATCATCAATGACCTAAATTGAGAAACTTGTCTTTCTGACAACATGCCTGGTTTCATTGACCTGTGGTGTTTCTGATTATTCACAGTAATTTATGTCAAGAGGTAAAGTAATGATCAAGACAAAATAAGAAAGTCTACACTGACTATACAAAGCACCCCAACACTTTTTAAGCACCCCAGTGTGCTTTCTGTCTCAAAGACAGAAATCATTTTATGATGTCCATTTGTAGAGAAACAGTCCTCAGTCAGGGAAAGCTATAGTAAAAATTCCTCTGAGATAAATAATATTTAGGGGTGTGGGACAGAATGGCTGCAGTGGTAGCAAGCAGTGAGAGGCTTTGTATATTCTAAAACTCCCTTCTTCAGTCTGTTGTTTGTCATAGCTGTGTTTTATCATTTGAGCACATGAAATTTTCTAACAGACATTTCTTGTTCTGGGCATTCACTCATAATGACAATCCCCATGCAGTAGGAAAATGAAATCATTTCTGATTAAGTTCTTTTGTAGTGGGTGAGCCATTACAGCTCTGTGCTGTTACAGGAAACATTTTTATGCCATTCTGCCTTAAGTTTTTAAGCTGACAAGGAAAGAAACTTAAAGGCAGCTCACCTCGGAGTATTTTTCTTTCTTGCTGTTTTAAGAAGTCTTGCTGTTTTAAGTGAGGATAATTTCTTACTGAGGATGGTTCTAAAACTTAATAATTTCAGAGGAAATTTAAGAAGGTTTTTCTAGTTGTGCACCTCACTGTACTGAACATTTCCCAGGTCAGCCATTTCCCTCTCCTTTCAAACATCAGCAATTAAAGAGAACTGGGACCATGTCAAACATGGGACCTGAGGAATATTTGTGACCTGTGTAGTACATAAAGGTGACACAAAAAGAAAATGGAATTCTGCTGTGGTTTATCCTTTTTTTGGCTAAAGGAGACCCAAGCTGTTGCTTTGTAGCAGAATATCCTCAGCTCCTGTTTTCACTCAGACCAGGCTCAGGGGTGATTTCATCCACACACAGCCATGAGCACCAGTGTGCACACACAGATGAGGCCATCCAGGGGCTGGCTGGACCTACAGCATCTTCACCCATCAGCTCTCAGTACCTCTGGCCTCTCCACTTTCTGAATGTGCCTTTTGAGGAAGAGTTCCCAAGGCTGACAATGTGTCTTTTCTAGAAGACAAATAGACATTTTTGGCAGTGTTTTGCACAGCACCCAGTCTGTTGCTTTGCTGTTTTGCAGGCTCACATTTCCCTGTGGGAGTTGTTCCACCCAGAACCAAATCCCCAACACCAGAGTCTTCAACAATAGCATCCTATGTCACTTTGAGGAAGAATAAGAAGATAGATCTGAGAACGGTACTTTAACCTTTGAGCATTGGTCGTGTTTATTTCGTGGTTACTTCAAAAGTTGGAGTTATTTTAATTTGCTTTGCAAAAAAATAAAACAAAAATCACTGTTATAAAAGCATGATACAATAGATTAATGGAGACAGCTATAGAAAGAATGATAAATGTTAAACTGCATGGAGACACTCAAACTGGGCAAGAACTAAATGGTAAATGATAAATCTACTCATCTACTGAAGTTCCAGCACATGATGCATCTTTAAAACACTCGTATTTGGCAATTTAAAAGCCTCTTTATAACAAACACAGGCTTTTATTTATTTCATTACTAAAACAATTTGGGGAATAGCTAAAGCAGCCAAAAAATAAGGATGTAGTCAGCAGTATGAAGGTACTAAGTCTGAAATTTCAGATTAGACAGTTCTGTAGCCTCTGGGTTAAGGACACACATTTACATGTAGTTTATGTAAAAGAGAGGAAAACTTTTGCCATAGTTCCAGCACAGATAGTAGAGGAGAAGCTGTGAGAACACTGGGAGAGGAGAGAGAAACTCCCAGGATGTTGACTGGAGAAAGAATACCACTTTTAATAAGTGAAATCAGTTACTGTAAATGTACTGACTGCAGCTGATTAGCCTGGGGTTGATTTTTATCTGTCATAAAAAGTACAAATCTGCCTGAAAACCTGTGAATTTCAAGAAGAGTAGGTAAATGGGTATTATTTTGGGGAAAATGTAAGGCTTAGAATCACAGGTTTTTAAGTGGTAATAAATTCACTTAGTTTCAGCCTGCACTTGCAGTTAAATGATGCCCAGCTGTAGTTTTTCTTGAAATAAAAAGGCAGAAATTACTATTAGATCAACGGGTATAAATGTCCTGGATCATTAAATTTCAATTATGTTTCTGTCTCAGTCAAATATCTTGTGTTTGCCAGTTGTATAATGTCTGGTAAATTGTTTCAGCTTGAGAGGGTGGCTTTGAGAGAGCATCTACCCATTCTCTTAATGTTTGTCATTGGTGATGGTAATGTTATTGTTCAGAAGAGCAAATTATTCCTTCCTTTTATTTTGAATTTCAGTGTTTGCTGATAATTGGTTCTTGTACCCTTTTTTTCACATATATAGGAAGTCTTTATTTGCCCACTGTTTTTCTGCTCTTTAGTAAATCATTAGGTGATCTCTTCTGGTAAGTTACCAGTCTGAAATCTTGTTTTTTTGGAAACATACATATTTTTTGGTTTTTTTTTCCATTGAAGGAAAGACCAAGGAGTGCAGTGGAGCAGCTGTGCCTTGCAGAAGGCTCACGGCCTCGAATGACTGTGGAGGAGCAGATGGAGAGAATAAAGAGACACCAACAAGCCTGTCTGAGAGAGAAGAGGAAAGGACTCAATATTCTGGGTGTTTCAGAGCAGTCTCCTTCCCAGAGCTTGTCCTATGGCAGGGAAAATCCATTCAGATTGGCACAGGTGGGTCCCACAGTGATCAAAAAACAAAGGGGTTTATTTGAGACTGATTTTAGGGTCACACACACAAGAGGACAACCTTCATGCTTACACCTAATGAGAAGCCACTTCTTTGCCTTTTTGGAGAACAAACAGTTCAAACCCACATCCATTTGATGATGCACTCTGATGTCTGCTGACAGGGTGGGGCGTTTGGGTCAAATTTAGCAAACATGAAATTGCAAGGTTTGTGCCTAAAAACAGGATCAGGGAGAATCATGACTCAGTTGATGCTGAAATGAAGTCAGTGCCAGTTTTTCTGCTGTGTAATGTATTCAAACATCTGTTACCTTTTTAGGTAGGAGTGTATATTTATGATCAGAGCTCCTAAGTGGTGCTGTTCTGCTGTGGTATTTGAGCTCATAAATACATTAAAATAGAACCCACACTTTTGTTTTCACTCAGACTTGTTTTTTTGCCTAAAAAGTTTATTCAAGGGTGAAGGATGGGGAGAGAAGAGGAAGATGTAACTGCTTGTCATTAAAGGGGAAATAGAATTCTGAATATATATCTAAAAAAAACCCAAACAAAGAAACAAAACCCAAAAAGCCAAACCAAACCCAGATATAGCATAGCAGATATTAAGCAGCCTACTACTTTCTAATATCAAGAATTAGTTTTCTTTTCCAGTAGCTTAATGGAGTTGATTTTTGGTTGGTTTTGGTTTGTTTGGGTTTTTAATCTTCTGGCAGACTTTTTTCCTTTAGACCACACTGTTTATTGACTATTTTTTTATTATTTGTTTTTCCACTGGTATGGAAATGCCTTCCTTTTTTGTTTTGCAGGCATTTAAACATCTGATTTTCCAAAAGCAGATTAAATACATTGCAGTGTCAGGAACTCAGGTATTTTCCAAAGATGTTTTAGGTTTGCATTTTGGGTTGGTTTTTTTTCCCTCTCAGCATGTTAAGCTGCTGCAGAGCTATACAAAAGCTACTTTTTCTTCAAAAACTTTGCATTCCCAGAAGACTCTGAATTCCAGATTTGCCTTTGCAATGGAGCATCTGTATTTGGGCTGACATCAGGAATGCTGTATGTGAAGGGAGTTCCTCCAAATATTTCTGTGATTAGCACTGCCTTTCTCAAGAAGAGGTCGTGCAGAGCAGAGCTTTGCAGAGGTTTCTCTCAGTAGTTTTTACAGAGGTGTTTCAGCTTTACCTCTTCCCTGTGGTCTCATTTTGTACTCCTCAAGGTGAGGAAGCTGCAGTCCTGTGTGTCACACCTGGGTAGCCAGCACAGGGCAGCAGAGTGGGGAAATGGGCCAAATCTGTGCCAGAACTCAAAATAATTCTGTTCATTTCAGCGTGTTCCTCAGTCTTCTCTGTGAAATCAGGGCTCTGTGGATGGTAAGAAGTTCACAGAGTAAGGGAGAACATCTCTGAATTGAATATTTAGCTACTAGTCCATGTCACAAAGTCACTTTTTCTATCACAACTTTAACTCTTCCAGAATGCTCTTTGGCTAAAAGCCCCAGGATGAGGTATTATGCTGAGTAATAGCTTTTATTTCTAAAAGCACAGTTTCTCTGTCTATTGATTTTTAGAAAAATGGTGCAGTGGCATTAGCTGCTGGAAGTCCTTTTGGCTGTGGTTTGGTTATTTAAGAATTGGAGGGGGGAAAGGATTTTATAAACAGCCTGCTGTGTAATTTTGAAGTGATTGCCATAATACAAAAGGAAGTTGCTTCACAATTGTTGTTGGGACAAGCGTGTGATAAGGGGTGCACACTTTAATTTAGGAGAGCAAAGACATTGATTTATGAACTGACTTACATGGAATTTCCTCTTAATAGAGTGCATGTGTTAGATCACAGGAATTCAGCCTCAGGATTTACTGCTTCCATGGCTCCTATTTTTCTCAGCCCCAGCTCTCAGATGAGCCTCCCTTTGGGTCAGTTTGCTACTCTGCCAATATCATGTTCACAGTTTACTCTCTTAAGTCACCTCTACCATCCTTCCTCAACATTTTTATATCAACTTATTCTCTGTGCAATGGCCTTTTTAAATTTTTTTTGGGAATAATTAATATCCTCTACCATTATCAGGTACTATTAAATCAGTTCATACCATAGGCTTGGAGGATACCCCAGATAATTGGAGGAAGTTCATGCAGGTGCACTGTGAATTTTGTGCTGAAAGCAGATTTTTATCTTTTTTTTTTTTCATTAAACCAGAAAAGGCTATTTTATAGAAAGAGCAGTGCTTATGAATGCAAGTAAGAATGCTACTAAGCTGCTGTGTGACTGAGCTAAATATGAATGAAATTTCAGAAGATAAGGGTGACATTGAAATGCTGGAGAGGAAGGGGGAGCAGAAAGTACAATAATTTTACAGGCAAGGAAGTGTTAGACAGGTTGAACTGTTTTGAAAGGTACAAAATGAGAAAATTCCAAGTCCTTAACAATTTCTGTTTTTCTTATTGAAATGTATGCTTAAGGTTTTTTCAAGTATTTTTTTAATCACAGTCAGAGGACAGCCCAAGGCTCAGAACTAAGACACAAAAGTGATAACTTTTGCAACAACATGTCCAATTTTGTTCCACAGACTCGGAAAAAGGATGATACAGTATCTAATAACACCAAGGAGTTCGAGAGCACCAGTAGGGAAAATAATCTGAAGCAAAATAATGGAAGTCCTGCAGAAGAAACAGCACAACTAAAAAATGATGGAGAACAAGAACATAATTCAAGTTTTACTAAAGAGGTACTGAAATATTCCTTATTAAACTGTTCATCAGCTTGTCTTGCATTAAAAAAGGATTTTGAGACACACACACACACACCAGAGTATGGGAAAATGAGCCAGTTCCTTTTGCCTGGAAGATAAAAGACTTCTTGTTGGATATACAACATTCCATAGAGAATCACAGAATTTTATCAGATCTGTCTATAGCTGAGACCTTGAATTTTCTTGCTTATGGTCTTTAAATTATAGTCATTGTCATATTCATTGGTGAGTGCAGTTTTTGACAGCCCAGTGCAATTTTTGACAGCCATTTAATATCCCTGAATTTTTGTGTGGTTGGCTGTAGTGCATCAAATAGTTTATAGAAAGCAGAACAAAGCTGGCACAACAAATTATATGTGGAGGTGGCAGTACTTTTAGATATTTGTATCTTTAGATATCTGTACTTTTAGATTTTTGTCACTGGTTTGATTTCTGCCTTGAAATAGTTTGAAACCAGCTTGGCAGGGTTGGTGTTTCTGGTACTAAAGTGCCCTTAACACTCAGCAAAACCAGACTGACTGTGAAGAATGGACTACTAGAGTTGCTTCTACATAATCATATCCTGCTTATAGTTTAATAATTTTTTTAGGTATTGTGTAGAGGTTCTTTTCTTTTTCTATATCCCTATCCCTTGGTTAATCATCCTTTGCTTTTCCTTTTCCTCACTCATTTTTCCTTTTGATTTTCTATTTCATATTTAGTTTTTTTAAATATATATCTGATGCAGAATGTTATAAAATCAAATAACAAATTTGTGTGGCTGTCCATTAGAAACACTTCCTTTTTGACAGACTGTTGCTTTGTTAAATATGCAAATATTTAAAAAGGAAAGTTATGTAATACACTCAAATTGTTTATATGTAATCAGACCTTTAAGAGCCCCATTCAGCCTTATCCACAACATATTGCAGTATCTGGAATCTCTGTTGGCATCATGAAGAGAGGGATAGCATGAAAAACCAGGCAGGCTGCAATCCAGAGAGTTCAGATAAGTTCTGGAAGTTATTAAGTCAAGCCCTGCCCATGGACTCTGGTATAAGTCTTAGGATAACTCTATTAACCTGCATGGTATTGATAAAAAATTCTTAGGTTATGTAATTCTGAGTTACTAAGTATACATGATGGCAAAATTTGTCTGTTAATAAAACTGTTTCCTGGTACTGTATTTCTTATCTGCCACTTAGTGTGTGTGTTACAGCTTTTGGTTTCATGATTTCAATTTTTTTATAGCTGTCAAAAACTGATGATCTTTTATCAGATGCACATGTTGTATCTGACTCAAAAGAAGTGAGTAATGAAGAGAAAGCAGAAAAGAAAAATAAATTGGAAGAAACACATGATGGTGATATAAGGTAAAAGTCAAACAAGATGTTCAGAGGCTATTTTAATCTTGCACGTTGTATTTATTAGCTGAATGGACCAAGGAACTGCCAGAAATACTGGAAGGGTTTATTTATATGGTTTGGAGTGGTTTACATATAGGGAAATCCAGTGAGGGGCTTTACTGCTGCAGGGGTTCAGCAAAAGGTGATGAGTTGGTGGCTGAAGCAATGTTTATTTTCAGGTGCTGTCCCAGTTATAAACAGAATGAATTCATAATCCTTGTTTTGGCCTCCAAAATGTGTTTAATAATGTCACTTCAAGCTTTGTATCAATTTATTATGAACACTTCACCCAGTGCTTCCATAGCATGCTCTTTATTGCTGATATTTAGGAGCAAACTAAACATCTTCTTCTGCATCTCCTGCTTTGATTTTTACCTCACTGCTTTGCAGCGTGGCAGAGTTAGAGGGATCTTGTATTTTGGATATTTCTCTCTAAGGATTCATCACTTGAGTGTAAGTTGCACTGCAGTTCCTAACTGAGTTCTCACATTAGGTCATAACTTTGACACAGGCCCCTTCAGCAGTGGGAAACTGCAGGAGTATATAAAGGAAAGGAATTAAATTCCAGGTGCCTTTTAAAAAGTGTGACTACACAAAATAGAAGGGTTCCAAAATTCCTGCTTAATTTATGCTACCCAGACTTGCAAGTTGCAACTTCTTTTCTGTTAGCAGGAGAAAATTAAATTACAGCTCCTTTACTTAGTGGTTAACACCTGAGATTAAGTTGGAGCAAGTTCTAAACTCTGTGCTTTTTTTAAGCAGCTTGCAGAGCGTGACCACAGTTGCAAACCACAAACCCAAAACCAGCTCAGAAGAAAGTGAAATACTTAGTGTTCAAGGACAAGAAGGGATTGTGTCTTCTTTTGAATTAGCAGCACAGTCTTCAAAAGGAAATCAGGCAGCAGCAGGTATGGGAAAGAGTTTGACTGAAGCACAACTTACCCAGTACATGTGTAAAACTTTATTTCATTTTCATTGTGTCTTTTGATGCTCTGAAACCCTTGTGACTCCAAAGTGCTGAGCTAGTCTGCATGTGAACAGTTTTGTAATGTAGAGAAAAATAGTTTCCCAGTGGGCAGCTACAGAAATTCCATCTTTCTGAGGTTTTAATATAGCTTTTATAGCTGCTAATTCAGGGATTTAAATAACTGTTGCCAGAAATTGAGTCATACTGTAGTTGTTGGTTGGAGCAAATCCTTCCTTTTTCATCTCAGTCCTGGATATATATAGATTTTTTTACCATTACTCCCTGCTGATGAGTGGCCTTAGATAGGCCCAAGATTGTGGAATCATTGAGAGTTTACAATATGTTAAACTAGCAAGTAAAAGAGCCCAGTTTGGTCATGTTTTGAGGAGTGAGAAAGATGAAGAAAACAGAAAACACTGCCTGCCTGTACAATGACTGGTGATGGACTACTTTACAAGAAGAGAAGAGTGGAATAAAGCAGAACTGTGTGCAAAGAAGGAAAAGAAGAGGGGAGTGAGTAGGGGAAGAGGAAGGGAGAGGATAGAATTCGAGGCATTATTAGGATATTTGCTGATGGGAATGGTTAAGTAAGCCAAATGGTTCAATTTAGAGATATAAAAGGTGATCTGGACCTTTGTGGTGCAGTCAGCAATCCTTTCTGTGACTTGATAATCAAAACCAGGACTTGTATGTACATTTTGTACTGCTCAGCAGAATGCAAAAGCTTTGTTAATCTGAGCTGGGATATGAAGGTGGATCTGGGCCCATCTCAACTACTTAAATTTCTGCCCCCCCTCTTTCTTGGCAACATAAAACATCAGCATTCACGTGTTTGCTGTTGTACTATTATTTCTAAGCCTGGTTAAGGATCATCTCTGCTCTCCCTTGAAGCTGTGCTTTTTGTGCTGATCAGGTTTTCAGTCTTTACTTGTGTAGCTTGCATTTGTTTCTGCTTATGTTTACTATGGTGATTTTCAAGCTTCTCTTTACCATGGCTCCTGTAACTTGTGTTCTTGTTTGTTTTGCTGTACAACTCGCAGTGAAAAGTTTGCCTTCTTCACCAGAATCGTCCTTGTCACCAGCTCCATCCACACAGACACAGCTCACAGAAGGATCACACTTCATGTGTGTATAGTCACAGAGAAGTATGTTCTTCTTTCTCCTCCCACCTCTCCTGTCCCTAATCTTCTTCCAGGTATTTGTGTTCTGTGATTTTTGAGGGAAACCTCTGCAGCTGATGCTCAGCACGACAGAGTTCCCTGCAGTGTTGAATATAAATCAGCCAGAAAACCAACAAATTCGTGTATTGATTTGCCTGCAAGGAGTGCATCCTCTATCCAGCTACAAAGAGAAAGGGCTAATTGCTTTATCAAGCATGTTCTCCACAGCTGGCAGGGTAACAGCCCTTGGAGTGACGTGAGAGGCCCAAGCTGTTACAAAACAGGGAGTTAAGGCAGGAGCATCACTGCACAGCTGCAAATGAGTCTTGATGCTTCTTCACTCGTGGTCAAGGGCAAACTGGGCAGCCAGGGCTCAGGCTTTGAGAGGCACAGGAGGGGATGGGCTAATGATGGGCCTGAAGAATTTATGGCTTAAGACACAGGTGAAACAACTGCAAAATTTGGGGTTTTCTTTTTTGTAGAGAAAGCCCTACACAGCTGCTCTTTGCTGTCATAGTGGGGGATTGCTTCTAGGAACCAAGTTGGAAAGCATGAGTTAGGCTGGATTTACCTGTGGTGTTACCCACCTAATGAATGGCAGTGGAAATACAAAGGATGTGCTTGTGTAGGCAAGTGTTTAACAAAATTAGTAGGATATCAGTGGGAACTTCAGCGTTCTACCAGCATTTAAATCAATCCACATTTCTTGGGTGCCAAGAAGTGTCTAAATAAGCTTTCCACTAAAAGAATGAGCTTTGTTTCAATGGCAGTGTTAAATGCCATAGCTAATGTAGCTTAAGAAAGCTTTAAAATCAAGAACAATTTAAAATTGAGACATTTTCAGTAATTTAGCGTGAGGAGATCTGAAAATGCATTTTTTTTAATTTACTGTCCCAGTCTCCATTGCCAAGGTTTCATTTTAGCAAAATTAGACTTATTAGTCATCACAGAGACCTTTTTTATATGAACTAAGGGCAAGAAACTATTTATACTCCTTAGAAAAAAAAAAAAAAAGGAAAATTATTAAAATATTTCTTCCTTTTGGGAAAGTGGAAAATGCCATTTTCACATTTAGTCCTGACACTGCTCCTGCCTTCCTGATGGATGTGCTCTGGCATGATTAGATTTAGCTTGAATGCTTGTACTTTCATGCAAAATGTTTATTACAGAACTATTTAAAAAAAAAAAAAAAGGAAAATTATTAAAATATTTCTTCCTTTTGGGAAAGTGGAAAATGCCATTTTCACATTTAGTCCTGACACTGCTCCTGCCTTCCTGATGGATGTGCTCTGGCATGATTAGATTTAGCTTGAATGCTTGTACTTTCATGCAAAATGTTTATTACAGAACTATTTAAAAAAAAAAAAAAAGGAAAATTATTAAAATATTTCTTCCTTTTGGGAAAGTGGAAAATGCCATTTTCACATTTAGTCCTGACACTGCTCCTGCCTTCCTGATGGATGTGCTCTGGCATGATTAGATTTAGCTTGAATGCTTGTACTTTCATGCAAAATGTTTATTACAGAACTATTTAAAAAAAAAAAAAAAGAGTGGGACTTTCCTTCTGGAAATACTGATTTTATGTTAATGCTTTTCAGGTTCACTATGTAAATACACATGGATTTATCATGCATCTCCTTTTTAAATAGGGCAAACACTCCCCCATTAACTGGGTTTTGGGTCAGTAATGAAAGTGAAACTGGCACTGCTGGATTCTGTTTGTTAGGGGCACCTGTCAGGAAGGGAGGGGGCAGCCAGAAATCTGTCACCAAACTGCTTTCAGCTCAAATGATCAGACCAGCAAATTCATTTTCTTTAGGATTTATGCTAAATAAAGTAGAAATAAACAGGAAAAGGGACCAAAGTCACCTTGGTGGGGGTTATCCCCACAGCCAGTACTGCAGGTGAAGCATTGCTTGGGACAGAGTGGTCCATGTGGGGTGGCACTTGTCAGCCTAATGCTCTGCTTGCACGTGCCTCACTGTGATGGAGAAAGGACTCCAGACCTCCAAACACATCCCTCGTGGCTGGTCAGTGTTTGGACTGAGCTGGGGAGGGCTCTCCACTGGTGCATTTGTGTGCATGTACATTCCACACATTCCACAAGCTGCCTTTGCTGCCTCTGGTGATTGTTTCCTTGGAGTTCCAAAACAAATTCATGCCATGGGCTGGGCTTAGCACTCAGAGGAGATGGATGGAGCATGGTGCTTGCCTGCAGCATTTACTGCCCTTTGCCTTCTGGGGCTGTGGGTCCAGCAGCCCAGTGCTTTGCTGAGAGATTTGGGCCTTTTAAGTCAGCATCCCTCATTTTCAGGAAGTCTTGTGAGGCAAAGGGAACTTCCAAGCTGGAGGATCAGCCCTGGTCATAGGCAACCAGGTTTTTCAGGCAGCATCTGGAAAATGTACAGTAGATTTTAGGGAATGAAGAGGTAATACCTGTATTTGGGTTTTACAGTCAGTTAGAAAAACGATACTTTTGGCATGATGCCAGGGGAATTTGCCACAGGAAATTGGTGGCACAGGATTTTGTAGGACTGAGGAGAAACCCCTTAACACAAGGCTCCTTTTCTGTCACAGCCCTTATTTTGCAGAGACAAATCTCTGTGTGTACCACTAACACTGTTGGATTTTCAGCATGGCATTTTTACTGACTAATGCAGGGATAATGAAATTTTATACAGCACCTGGATTCAAAGCTCAGGAACATTTTTACCAATGAACTGCTAAAAGCTATTTATAGAAGTCCTTGCAGCAATTACCAAAATGCAGCAAGCTCTGGGTGGAGCACTTGAACTGTGCTGCCAGTACAGTGTAGCAGCTCAATAATTCTGCATCCCTCTTCAAAATGTGCCTGGCATTTCTAAGAGTAGTTAGTATCTTTGCTGTTATTACTGGGTTTGGGTGAAGAGCATTTGGAGGTGACCATGTGTAACAGGATGAAGCTCTCAGAGTAAACAGACTTTCATTCCAAGTGGTGTAAATTTGAAAAAAAAAAAATTGGTTTTGCTTTTTTCTGTCGAAATATTTTGGCAGCAGTACTATTCATCAGGAAAACAGATTTTGGAAGTGACTGATTTCTAAGATACTTTGTAATGTTCTACACCTACATTGCTAGGATGAGGTCAGGAATTCTTTGCTGTGTTTAATCCCCTGAGTTCTTTATACAATATTCTGTTGCTAAAATAGAGTAACTTAATCTGTGTCTGTCTTTCAGCACTAACTGCTTCTGTTGAAACAATTCATGCCTGAGATGTATGGACCTGACCTATGAAAATATGAGAAGATATTGTACAGTATATTTTAAATCTATGAAATTCATAGTTCTGATGCTTTTGGCCACAGAGCATCATTTTATCACTTCCTGGAAAATGTTTATTCCAAGAGAGCTTTAAATGGCCCACGTGTACACTCAACAACCTTCAGATTGTTCTCCTGATACCAGCTTGCTGCTACAATTTCTGTGCACATAAAATAAAGGCTCTTTTTAATGTGCAGCCTACAGTCAGAACTTTATTTGCTGTTCTCCAGAATTTAATGTTCTTTTAATGATGGATCATATAAGTTTACTTTTTTTTGCTTCTTTTAGATGCATAACTCGGTTAATTTTACATATCACCACTAAACCTTGTTTTACACTTTTTAAACATTACAATTTATTGTTTTAACAATTTATTTGTAAAATTTTTATATATATATATACATATAGATATATTTAAAATGTGCCATTTTTATTATTGCTTAGTAAAAGATGTCCTGTTTCTGCTGTAATGATTTCTTGGTCAGGTTGCAATGTCAGCAGTTACTGCCACACTTTTGTCAACATAGACATTAATGTTAGTGGTTACTTTTTCTTGACTAAAATGGAGTGTAGGTATTTTGAGGTACTGGGCTTTTCCTTCATGGGGTTAGGGTGTGTACAGCAATAAGCAGGTTTTCAATCCAGTACTTAGTTTGTGTACAAATGTAATTATGTTCATTGTGTATATATTATACAATGAGCACATATGATGTAAGTATAAGAAGCCACTTATTATTGTTCAAATACGAATGTTCATATCCCATTTCTTTTATATCATATTAAATAAATGTTGATGTTCTTAAGGACTTGTATGGTTAGTATTTCTTCCAGCAAACAGCTGTCACACTGTGTTCCACCTTTTGATGTGGGGAATGCAACAATTCCTATCCCACTGGCAACATCACCTGTCAACCAGAGTAGCAGTGACAGACTCTTAAGAGATCCCAGTCTTCCTCTGCGGGAAGGAATTAAGGCTGCAGCACAGAACAGAACAGACAACCTGAGACTGAGATGCAAGAAATACAGGTTCAGCTCCTGGCTCTCCCAGGCTGGCATTGTGATACTGGAATAATCACTTAGTCATTCTGTGCCTCCATTCCCTGCCTGTTTACACGGGAGGTAATAGCCTGTCTTAGTGGGGTGTGGCGAGCAGGAATTCAATATTTGCAAATGCTGATTGCCAGGTTCAGTGGGGTTAAGGAGAGAAGTGTGATGATTCCTGGAGGCTTTGGCATCTGCATAGCATCTTCCAGATACTGCAAGAAAACCTGAAATAATCTGTCAAGTGTTGTCACACTACAGATGTTTCCAGCTTCGCTCTTCCATCTCGCACAGCTGCCTGAATTTGCCTGAGACAAAAGAGGTTTAGAAAATAATTAAGAGAAATGAAAATAGTTCAGGGAAAGCTTTTGAATCTAGGATGTAAAGCTAAGGAATCTTTTGCAGGTTCAGGCAACTGCTGTGTGCTTCAGTGCATGTGTGTGCCATAAGTGGTAAGGCAAGTTTCACAGGAAGGCAGCTGCCAGCTCCTGTTGGGCTTTTTTTATCATACAAATCACATCCTGATCAAGTTAATACTGCTGTTCTAGAGACTGTATCATTCCTTGTGCTTTTCCATGGAGGAGTGCCTGAGACTGTCACACAGTTTGAAATGACTTTGCCATTGCCCCCCTCCCCAAGCAGGCGTTTGTGTTTGTTGGATTCTTCTGGAGCTCCCAGCTCTGCTTCCGGTTCTTCCCTGTGCTCTTTGCCACAAAGACACAGAGTGTGTTGTCTGGCTGCCTGTTTTTCTGCCTTTTGCTCTGAAAAGTGAAAAAACAAGGATGAGAATTCAGCAGCAGAGCCTGGAGGGTCACAGTGAAAGAGGTGGCTGAAGGAAATACGAACAGTGGTGAAGGCAGACAAGCATTGAGCTGAAAAGTTACCACATCACCCTCTTTTTTTGGAACAGCAGCCCCAAATCAGTGCATCCCTCCATCCAAAAGACAGAGCAAAGAAGAGGAATGTGATTTTTATAGCTCAACCAGCCCAGGCTTAAGTTCAGTGGCATCACTGGAACACCTGAGGCAAAGCAAATAGGACACACCCTGTTCTCTCCCTAACCCTTCTAGAGAGCTGTTTGCTGTCAAGTTTTGCAATCTCTTTCTGCCCTCACTGCCAAGGAAGGAGTTGCAACCAATAAAGGAAAGAATGACTAAGTGATTTTTGGACATTTATAGATGTTGCCTGTGTCTAAAGCAGTTGTTGGTTTGGTAGAGCTGTGAGGAATGTGCAGTTTATAATGGGGCTGGGCAAGGTGGGGAGAATGAGCAAGTTTTGCTAATGGAACTGTTGGCAGAGACAGCAAAGATGAAAGATGCAGGAATGTAGTAATGATCAAAGGCTGTAATTTCACTTCCTGGTGGCACTTGCTGCAAAGACTTGGAGTTTCATTGGGTGCTCTATTTTTTTGTCTTATGGAAAAAAAATAATAAATGTATGGCTTTGTGTTATCACAGAGCATCTACTGTTTCTTACCTCATCAGAGTAACTCATCCCAGTGATCATATTCCTGAGATCTAGAAATATCAGAATACTGATATGGTCAGCCTTCAAACATCTATTTTAAGTTTGTATCTAGGATATTTTTATATTTCTGACTGATTGCTTTATTGGCTATTGCACTGACACTTGTATATATGGAACGTGCTTTTTTTTCAAAAGCAGGAGTCCTTAGGAATAATGCAACACATTCTCTACAGATGTTCATGCTTTTCAGAACCAATTACATCTATTTTTGTCTTTTGTTCACCATTTGCATTGTTCCAAGGCTACTAGAGAATGTGATTAAGTCCCTTAATAAAGTGACATTATTCAAAAAGTTATAGTTGAGTTGGTGTCTTGGCAGTTTTTGTATGTTGTGGACTGGCTCAAAGGGAAAGACCTCACCAGGCAGCTGAAACCCAAACCTTGTTTATGTCACTACTGAGGTGGAAAAAGTAGTCTGCAGTTCACATTTCCTCAGAAATATGTGTCATAAAATGAATCCAGTAAGGTTCTATTTTCAGGAAATGAAAAAAAAAAAAAAATTACACATTTTTATCTGAATCACATTCATTGGACAGTCTGTGACAGAATTCTTATTGGGTCCACTAGATGTACCAGGAGTGCACACATGAAAAACATGAATGAATTACAGTCAGTAATGGATTTATGAAATTCTCTAGAACTGAGAGTGGTGGCCTAAGTTGTGTCCTGGTTGAGCAAAGCAGCAGAATAGAAGACCTTCAATCAGCCTTACCTCAACCTTCTCACTGTATTTTAAAGATGAGGTGGAGGGGGGTTATTTTTCCTCTTCTAACAAACCATAAGGAGTACTCATTCAGATCTCAGAAATGGCTCCTCATGTCTTTTCCACACAATACTATTTTGTCCTTGTGATCCTGGATTGTGCTGTAATTAGTTTCTAAAGTTATTCTGAGGTAGATTAATCTTACTTCAGTTTGAATCCTAAGTTAAAATGTTATTTTCTGTCCCTTAGAAAGTTGACATTTAAAGGGCTGATAAACAAATTGCCTGTACTTGGCATTAATAATATATCTGAAACAACTTAATCTGGCTTTTTTAAGGATGCACATGGAGATAAGAAAGCAACATCTGGCCTTCATTTCTTCAGAAGAACATTATATATGCTTGCTGCTATAGCCTAGGAGCTGTTTGGCTTGTCCATATGGGAAAACTGAAGAAGCTGCTACAAAATAAAATGGAATATACTGGTGGCTGCAAACAAATGCCTGACCCACAATGAAGGCTGAAAGCAGCTGCTCTCTGAACTTGACACGCACAACTTGTTACCCAGCTGTTCCAGATGTGTCAGCATTCAAATGTTACTTGTAGAATGAAGGTTTTGGTGGGGGTTTTGTTGGTTTAGGTTTTTTTTTTTTTTTCTTTTTGTGGTGTTTCTTCATTCTGTGGTATGCCAAAGAAAATGTTTTTAAGGTCTGTCTAAATATTATCTGGCTGCTGTGGTGAAACTGCAAGCAACTCTTAATTGCAGCTCTGGGTAAGTGACATCAGCCCAGAGGTTGTTAATTGCCTCATGTGGCAGTCTGGCTAGGGGTGTGTTTAAGAACACTTATTTAGGCTGGATTAGGTTCTGTTTGGGATAAAAGTAAAGCTGTAAGCAAATGGTGCTGCTTCCAGTGGACTGCTGTAGAGTATATCTGGACAAAACCAGATGTGGGATCATTAACTTCTTTATTACTGAAACCAAAAGGAAAATAAGGAATTAATTTTTTCATTTTGTCAAATTCTATCCAGATCCCCGTTCTGTGGAACAGGAATACTTCAAAGTGTTCCAGACTAAAAATGGAAACACCCTCTTGCTCTTTTGAAGGTGAAATGAGTACTGTTTAAAAAAAAAAAAAAATAAAAGCAGACTCTGCATGTTTAACTTTATATGTAGAACAAGGAAGATTTACTTTGTAGCCTCGAGGTTTGGGCAATGGAAACTTTCAGGAAAATACCTCATCCTCCTCTGTTGTCATCTGGTCTGTGTCACAGTGAAGTGACTGGTACTCTTCTGGACTCTCTTCTGCATCTTTAAATCCATTGTAGCCCAATGTGTGACATATTCTGCATTCCTTGTGTGGAGAAAAAAGCTGCCTTTTCCACACCCCAGCTGTCTGTCCCTACATAAGCAGCTGAATCCAGGCTATCAGTTCCTTGCTTGCAGTGGCTAAAATCTGCAGGTGCTTATCATCCTGAAAGATTGAGTCAAAGCACATCCTGAGAGGCACCCAGCATTTCCAGGTAACCTGCATGTGAATCTCCTCTATTTTCAGCAATGGATTCTATTTAGAAAAATAAAACTTCTAAGTAATAGTCACGTTACTAGAAATAATATAATTAGTAGGTACAAACAAATACATAAGAATTTATTTGAGAAAGCTGTCATTAATTGACAGTACATTTCAAAGCAATTGAGGGGGGAAAAAAGGCTGCAAAATTCAGCAACTCAGCTCATAAATCACCTCTTCACAATATGAATTTCTGGTGAGTCTTGACACTGATTACACATGTAGTTGACTGCCTCATACTGTGCAACTTTCTTCTTGATAAATTCCCAAGTCAGCAAGAACATGGAGGCTCTTTCAGATGTTTTAGCTTTAAAGAGGAATGAATTTATTTTTTTTTGGTGTGCTCATCCACCAGTCTAGGAGGCAGCTGTTAATGGTTGTTGGGTTTACTCTTTTTATACACTGAAATGGTCATATCTAGACAGAAGGGAAAAAAGCTGAACTTTCTGATTAATGTTTTCTGATGCTGGTGAGTGCTGCTGTTTTGTGTTTGGTTTTTGGCTACCTGGAGAAGGTCTCAGAGAGTTTGCACATGCAAGGGCTGGTACTGCACAGGAGCCAGCTTGTAGGAGTCAGGTCTGGCTGAAGGTGTCATTTGTGAGCAGGGAAATTGCCTGGAAACCAAAATCACCTTTAAATAACATTCCTGGCTGTTTTCTTAGCCTATGCCAACAGACCCATAATATTTTGTAACTACATTGTGCCTACAAATAATAAATATTTTTAATAAAGACCAAGTGCCTGGGTAATTTGTGAAATCCTCATCACTGTTTACAAGGCAGCAGCTACAAATTAGGAACCAGCCTCAGCCATTTAGGAATTTCCTTAGGAAGAGGATTTGGTTAATACTCATGGACCACAACGCTGGGAAAACCAAACCTGCTTATATAAGCTGATCTTTTGGAGTATTGGGGGGGTAATTACTCTGACCTGACAGCTTTTTATTTTAAAACTTCTGTTTCATGATCTTAAAACGATT
The DNA here is from genome assembly GCA_013398075.1 of Notiomystis cincta. NCBI lineage: Eukaryota > Metazoa > Chordata > Aves > Passeriformes > Notiomystidae > Notiomystis > Notiomystis cincta. Next base: position 40,567 of record VZRX01010374.1, read on the forward strand.
CTGTTCTGTGTGGTCAGCTGAGTATAACCTAACCAAGCTCCACTTCATTTCCACCATCCAGGTTTTAGGACAAGGGAGAACAGAGGTCATGACATTTTGATCATTTTTGCCTCATTAAAATCTCGTGGACCCCAAGGAGCACAGCTGGGTCATGTCTGTAAAAGGTGGGACTCTAAAGCCTTGCTTTGAGCCATGCCTATTTCATAAAAGTGCTCCACATGGATTCCCATCCATCCTTCCCTGGCTGGCTGGTTCCAGGCTGGAGCACTGCAGTTATTTCACCTGTGAGCAGAATCCCGAACTTTTGCAACACTTCCAGGCAATTTCAGGTCTGCAAAGTCTAAGATCAATGCAGCTGATGGCTCCAAACTATTGAGAGGGTGACAGTGTACTGGAGTGAGTCCCAGCTAAAGCTTTAGACTCTCCAGGCAGTTCCCAAGGCCTCGGGTGCTGTAACTGCATTTTGAATGCTGCAAAGCGGATTGAAAGGATGGCCTCCTCCACCAACCGCTGAGGATTTTGGGTGTAGCTCTTAAGGATGCCCCGCACGCTGGGCGTGTGTTTGGGGAGTGCTGCTGGCGCTCAGCACTGCTGCGAGAGGAGGCTTTCCCCTCGCAGCCCTCCCTCGGGCTGGCCAGGCGCGGCTTTTACCTGTTGGCCCTGATGCAGAAGCAGCCAAGCCTCCTCCCAGGGGCTGCACCGGGCAGATAAATTGTGCTGGGAGGGGGAGCAGGGGCTGAAGGGCACGGCCCAAGTTCAAGGGCTCACCCAGAAGGACCCCGGGAGAACAAAGTTGGCCCGGCTGCAGCTGCTGCTGCTGCTGCTGCTTTCCAACTCCAGCTCCCCTCCTTCTCCCCCTCTGCCCGGGCCTTTGTCCCCACGCTGGCGTGGCTGCCATTGTAGGGGAGTTTCGAGGGATGAAAGCGAGCGATCGCTGAGGGGTGACATGATAGTGCTTTAAATGGGAATGCAGATCGCTCCCAACACCACGCGATGGAGCAAGGCGGACAAAGCGAGTGGCGGCGGCACAAAAGGCTGAGGGTGATGGCCGTGGCCAGAAGCGACCGACAAAAGAAGCAAAAACCAAGATGAGTTTGAAAACAAAGCTCCAGGACTGTCAAAGAGCCCGTGGTCTGAGAAACTCTAACTGTGCAAGCGGTCCAGATGTGGCGGACTGCAATTGTCTCAGCAATATTTAGTGCCCCTTTCTCTCTCTTCCTTCTGGGAATCTGGGTGCTGAGCACGCGCAGGAAATCGGGGATTACAAACTTGTCTGAACTTTTCACTGCCAGGCATTAACATGCGGATGCAGCAGCCCGTATGTAAATGATGTTATCTGAGCTGTTTTATGCATGTGTTTCCAGGATAAGAAAGGAGATTATTTCATTGTGCGAACTAATTACCTGTGAAGAAAAAATTTAGAGCCTTTTTAATGTTAATGCCAGGCTGTATTTTTATTAACCTTCCTACTCAATGATGCAGTGTTGTGTGTTTCTTGTGTATTTTCAAATGTTAAGGACTTGATCCTTTAACCTAAATGAAAGAAGTTCTTGATTCGACTTTGCATAAACAGGTCTCTTTGCAAGGTTGCAGCCACATCTCAGAGCCTTCCTCTGCCCATAAAATGGGGTTGCTTCATCACCAATTGGAAAGACAAAGTGACCTTTAAGTATCGTGATATTGCTGCTTAATGGTGCACAGCAACAATTACAGATAAAAAAGGGGCCAATCACACTGCACTGGAACCACAAGACAAATCACTGCAAAACAGAAAATGTGTTCTTGGCCTAACCTGCAGTTGCACATAACCAGGGCAACAACAGGATTTGTGTTGATGCAGCAGATCTGAGCCCAGATGGGAACAGCCCTTTTGGTTTCAGGTGGACAGATTGCATGATTTAAAGTTAAACACACTCACACTGCAAACACTGTGATAGGGGAGAGGATTTGTGTGAGAATCTGATCTCTTGGGCTTCCTACATCTCAGACAAAATTCTGCATGTTGCTTATTAATAGGATAATTAGATAAGGGAGGAGGGGAGTAACTTTCAAGTGCTTCGTGTTTCAATATTTATATGGCTTTTAAACCAGCATTTATTTTGTCATCCTTTGTTAAGCATGATATCAACTGAGTTGCTGAGATTTTGCTAAAGAACATAAGCTGAGGAGAAAATGTTGCATGTAATGGAAATGAATATGCATGCAAAATGCCAAAAGTTGTTACTATACTACAGTGCAGGTGGTGGACTGAGATCACTTACTGCAAAAAAAGTCCCAAAATCTGACTGTATTAATATGCAAAAGACCTCCAAAACATGTACTATTATAAAAAGTCTGAAGGACAAGTGATTCACAGGCACTGGTCCAGCACTTAATTTATGTTTTATTGAGGATGGTGAGGAGAAATTTTGGGGTTTTTTTCTGTAAAGTCCCATTTTAAATTGGCTGCTTTGCTTCCTCTCTACATGAAACTTGGGCTTGAGAAACTGGGATGTGAGTGTGTCTGAGACACTTTTGTGTAAGATCAGGTCCTCAAGATAGCAGGGAGAACAGAAACCGTGGCCTGAAGTGGTGCCAAAGGATTTTCCTTGGAAGAAACAAGGCAGAAGTAGGTCACTGCTCTCTGCAGAGCTCATACCTTAATGCTTTCAGTGCCTGAGTTACACTTCTATAATACATCCCTCTTTGTTGTCCCTCTTAGGCACTAGCACAACCTAAATCAAATAGTTTCCTCAATTTAAGAGTCCCCAGTTTTATGTGAGGACATGTAGGCATGGATTGTAAGATTCACCACATTTAAAACCAGCTCCTTTTCTCCTTGCTCTAAAAAGTTTCCAGGCTTCAAATAGCTGAATCCACTTTTCACCAAGATGAAACAAAGACTTAGCATTGCCAAACCCAGACAGAAATTCAACTGCAAAGATGATGGTACTCATAAATTATCCAGTTAAGTGCAATATAAAGCAACAGCTTGCTAAGAATATATAGTGCCCCTTCTCCTACTATAACTTCAGGTTGTTTTGGGGCACTGATCTGCCTAGAAAAAGTACTGGATAGTATTTGTTTCTTGAATACAGTTTGCATGTGTCACTAGGCAAAAATCATCAAGCACATAAAGTTCACTGAAAAAAAAAAAGCAGTTTTAAAAGACTGACTAGATTCAAAAGCATTATGCCATTAAAAGTCAGGCTCATCCCTGTTGAGGGATGATTAAACCCATCCTCCTTGTGTGGGTTTAATAGCAGCTTTCACTGGGAGGCTTCAAAGACAAACAGCTACACCTCAGAGCAGTCCTGGGAAAGAGACTCTCTTATGCACATCCTAACTATGCATAATTTGCTGCATAACAACGTGCTAAAGTGCAGTCAGTTGTTTGGAGAATCTGGGAGCAACTGAGCTGGGAACAGGATTCAGGAGAGGGGAATTGCTGCTTTGCTGTTGGAAGGCATGCAGTGCATCCATAGGGCACATCACTGGGGCATGGAGCTAATGTAGGATCTACATCTCCCAATTTTGCCAGGTATTCCAGGCTTCCTGAGAGAGTGGACCTCTGAACTACTGAAATTCTGAATGATGGAGGGTGAAATTCTGAATACAGTGCAACTTAGGCACTCTCCTATGCAGTAGGGGCCCAGCCCCCACCTCCTAGCAGCCATCAGTAATATCAGGATACGAGGATTTGCTGTGAGTTCCTCAAAACTCCTCAGTTCCCCAGTTCTCAGGCTGAGTTTGATAGTCTGGCCCCACTGAGGTCAATGGCAATTTTGCAATCAGCACCAGAGACAACGAAGTTTCAGACAAAGCTTGCAAAATTCATCTGAGAGCACACATCTCTGATCACTTAGTTGGCAACAAAGGTGGCTGTTGCAAGACTGGGTGTAAAGCACTCAATCTCACTTTTCATTCCTTCAGTGATAACCAGTGGGGGCATAATGCAAGTTTCCAAATGTTGTCATTTCCCAGTGCTTCAAATAAACAGCACCAGAACTCGATCAACGTGTGCACAGCCAGGAAGACCTTACTTTCTCTTTCCATGCCTGCATTATGAGGACCTCACCAATGCAGCAACCATTTTTAGTCACTTCTGTGAAATAAAACTTCACTGGGAATGGAACAGTCTTTTAGTTCTCCTGAAACTGGTGCTTGTGGTGATCACAGTGGGCAGCAGGCTGCCTAACTCAGGGGGAAAGACAATGCATTCACTTGGGTTGGAGCAGCCAGAGCTGACCAGGTAACATTCCACCCCTGTCTGACCCCAGGGAGCAGAAATCCTTGCCACAGAAATCCTCAGCCTCCTGCCCCAGAGCTGCCAGGCAAACACCAGAGCACACAGACAGACTGGTCCCTCACACTGAGGGCGCAGGAGTGGCAGTCATCACATTAATGGAGCTGAACTGCGAATGTGCTGGTATTTGATCAGGGTTTTTACAGGTTCCTGCTGCCTTCAGCATGGCATTTTGTGGCAGGAAGGCTGGGTGCTGCCCTTGTTAAACCAGAGAGAGAAACAGAAGGTGTGGGGAGTACTGAAGGGGGAGGAGAGTGGCAGGAGAGATCCATTTTTGCCAGATTGCAACGATATTCCAGCTTCAGAGGCCAAGAGTGGGGAAGTTTGCAGAGTAAAACCACGGAGGTTTGACAAGCAGGCATTCCCCTGGCTCTGTTGTCAGCATGCAGACAGGCAGCACAGTTCCTTTGGCACAGAATTGCTGCAGTGAGCTGATGAAGATCTTTTCAGTCCCTGGGCTTCCCAGTGCTGTCATGACAACAGCTACTTTCTCGGTCCTGCTGAAACCCCTTTTCACATTCAGTGAATGCCACGCACAGAAAAGTAGGTTGTTCTCATCAGTCTCCCTCTCTCTCTCTCAGATTTGATTGATTGAGAATAGGGAGGGTGCTGTACTTCTACAAGCTTGGCTTATTTTCCATGAACATGATGGATCCTTCATCTTACAGGGAAGGTTTGAGGAGTTATGAATAGCAAACGGTGTTTTAATAGCTCAGAAGACAAATACACTCTCTGTAATAAACATTTGTCATTAGTGGCAAATGACAATGAAGTCATCCTGCTGGTTTTGTAATTGCTAAATTAGTTTTGATTAATTTGAGTATGACTTCTGCTGTTCAGTGAATGCCCTAATAATGGCAATTCACGTCTTTGGATGCAAATCTGAACCTTTCAGAAATTCATGCGCTTGCCTGTGCTCAAGCCTACCAAACAATACATTCTGTTTAAGCAAACTAATTCTGTATCTCCTCTAGCTGTTTGATAAACTTCCCATGACCTGATTTTTTTCTTGTAACACAAGCAGAGCAGTGGGGAGAGAAGATGAATTGTCCAGCTGTTAAGGTTTTGGGAAATCTGGGCTTTGACACCTTCTCCAAGACAGTATCTTGCCCAGAGCTGGCCAGAGTGTGTGATAAATGCCTCTCTTAAGGATAACCTTTCTCCCTGGAGTCTCTAGCCTGCCAAGATCTGGCAATCACAGAAAACACGTAATCTCACTTGCTTGTCATTTCTAATCTCACGGGAGGCAGCAGGACCCTAAATTTGTCATCCGCGCTATCGTGGGAATCCTGGATGGAGCCATCAGTCTTTCAGGCTGCCTCCAAACCTGCCTGCAGGGACTCAGGCCTTGGTCCCAGGCTCAACTCAGCTGCTGTGGCTCCCAACCAGGACTCCCTCCCCATCTTTACAGAGCATGCTGCAAGGCAGGAGTGCTGCGAGCATCGCTTTCATCCCCACGTCAGGCTGGGGCAAAGCCAGGGTACGTGGTTGTATTTGGGAGGCCAGAAAAATACTCATTGGCTTTGCAGATTTAGCAATGCCTGTGTAACACTGAATAATGTCTCAGTTGCACAGAATCACAGAAAAGTTAAGGTTGGGGCCACCTCAGGAGGTCATGGAGTCCAAACCCCCTGCTCCAAGCAGCAGCAGAAGGAACAGGCTGCTCAGGACCATGTCCAGGTGTGGTTTGAGTAACTTCACAAACTGTGACACCACAACCTCTCTGGGCAACCTTTCCCACTGCTTGAAAGTGAAAAAGTTTGTCCTTATGTTAAATAGGATTAATTTTCTGCCTCTCAGTTTGTGACCATTGGCTCTTGCCCTTGCCAGATACCACTGAGTCTGGCTCCAACCTCTCTACTTCCCCCCTGAGATATTTATACTTTGGTAAGATCCTCCTGACCCTTCATTTTTCGGGGCTGAACAGTCCCAGCTCTCTCAGCCTCTCCTCATCTGACATGCTCCACTCCCTTAATTATCTCCAGGGCCCCTTGCTGGGCCCACCACAGCACGTTCTGGGAAGCTGAGAACTGTGGCTGGAAGGACACGTGTTCACAAGAGCTTGATCCTGGAAAGACAAGAGAGTCTTTCAAGAAAACACCAAAAAAAAAAAAAAAGGCACACAGACTTTATAACTAGATTTCTGCAAGGGAATTTTCATTTAAATTTTATGAAACATTAATTTAAAGAAGTCTAAAACCGTTCTATGGAAAATTCCTATTTACCACCACAACTTGAAGAAGAGGAGTTTTAAAGTAATCTTAGAACACAGAAAAGCTGTTTACAACTTTTACAACTTGTACTCCTTCCAAGCTGTGATTTGTATTTAATTAGCATTCAATTAATTATGCGTTTCTGTTTGGTTGTAATGGTTACACACCGGTTTTGCAACATGCAAGATCTTGATTACTTTTATGGTTTCTGAAAAGAATTTCGATGTGTGCAAAAAAGCCTCAGCTCCTGACTTCACATCTATGTTTTTAGGGGAAAAAAAAAAAAAGGATTTACTGCCTAATGTGCTTGTGCAGAATTGCCCCCCCAGCTGAGATGATCTCCCCTGGTTTGACTGTGAGGTTCTGCAGCAAGTGACCTGCAGAAAATAAAAGGACATACTGGTGACAACCCTCTACATGTGCTCAGGCACACACCTTCATTTAAAGCTGGAATCCAGCTCTGTTTTGCATAAGAATGTTGAAAAAACCAATTCCCCAAATTAACAACATGTAAAGACTCTATAATCTGGAAGCAAATATTTTAATTATCTCTGGTTAAAATGAATCTAAATTACAGCATTTAAGGATGATGATTCTTCCAAGACTTAAGAATTTTGGCTGCCTTTACTGAAAAAGAGCAAACTGTGCCAAAAAGAAAATGTACACAAGGAGGTTTAGGATACTTTGGGAGGAAAAGAAAGTATTTCTGATAATTTATGTAGGCTTTTAGTCATAAATAAAAATATTGACAATACTGATGACAGAGAAAAGATGCTCTATTTGCTTGTACAGTCCTGCATACATTACTGTTTTACCTGCTCATATGATATGTTGCATCAGTTATTTAAATTTTCCAATGTGGCATTTGAAAAATTTTGCCAAAAGTCTCAAAGAAAAGCACAATGCATTTTTAGCACATACTTATGCAGGTCCCTGGAAGGCACCAAAATTGAGAGACATGGAGTGACAGGATTAATATTCAGCCATACCAGTGCAGAAGGACTGCAAATAGCTTTTGTTTCTGGAGCAAATTCCAAGTTCATTCTCAGTGGTATTTATAATAACTAATAGATTATGACAGCTTGCTAGAACCTCTTGAAATTCTGTGTTTATATTTCAGTTTTTGCAGCAACCTGTAGAGCACATCAATGAACCATACTACAAGGCCTCCTGATGCCTTGAACTCACTCAGCTTTTTATTTTTCACTTACAAGAAATTTTCATGCTTTATTATTTTTGCATTTCCTGTTTTCCCTCAGTATAATTTGACAACAAATTGAGCATCAAATAGTGTGCATTTTAGAGGTTTCATCTGCTTGTGAGGTATCTGATTCCTTTCAATTACATCAGAATATCTACAGAACATAGACTTGCCCTCACTGTTTGTGTTCATAGATGGCTTGAAGCAGAGATGTCCTCATCTCCACTGGGCTGGCATGAGTTTACCACAAATGCAAATAAAATGAATGTTAGGATGTGCTTTTGGATGAGCTCCAGAATGACAGAATGGGGCTTTCCATTCCTGAAGTAACTCCTGGCCTTTGTGTCACCTTAGCAAGTTTTCAATTTTTCTGTTCCTCTTTTCCCCGTCCCCAGAGTGTTACATTTGACTGAGCTGTCTGGAGCTTTCTGAAGTTTCATGACCTAACAGGAACAGAATGCCATTTTATTTTTTTTCCTCCTAGCTACCACTAAAGGCAGTTCCCTGGTCTAGCTCATGGCAGGAATTTCAGGGACAGCTGTGCTGGCACCAGAGAAGAGGCAGTGGATCAGTGACACAAAGCAGGGGCAGGGCACAGGGGGAGGAAGGTCCCAAGCAGTATCAAGAATTCATTTTGCTGCAAAGTGTTTTGCAAAGCCAGTTACAACCCCAGAGAGGGCTCAACACTCCAGGGGAGAGAAGAGGGACTCTTTCCCAACATGCATCCCCTGCAGCCTTCTTCTGCTTGGCCCAGCCTAGCATGGCTTGCAGTTTCTTACAGGCATGGCTTCTAAGCAGACAGAAGGGACAAAGATTAAAGGCAGCTTTAAAAAGAAAAGAGCATGGAAGCTGAGTTTAAAGGGAGAATTAACTGGGTGCTGCAGGAGAGGGTGGGGTCAGAATTGCATCATGAGGCAATTTCAGCCCAGTCTGAAGGGAAGGGTGAGAACCCAGCGCCGGCTGCTCTCTTGAAGCGATGAGGGACCGCAGCCTCTTCCTCCAGACCTTGAATTTGGATGGGGAAGGGTGGGGCAGAAAGAAGGGAAGGGTGCAGTTTCCAGAGGCTGCTGAGCAGGCAGAATTGTGAGCAAGGTGAGTCATGAGGTGCAGGCAGCAAGAATTTCCTGCACTGCCTAAGACATGCATGGGGAGGCAGGGGCTGGAGAAGGGAGCTCAGTGCCCAAATCTTTGGCTTTGCAGGACCTCCCCTGGCATCCTAGAGAGTGTAAGACTGGATGTCACCTTTCCTGTACCTCGGGCATATTGAATTTTTCTTCTCTCTTCATTGGCCTTTCTTGATGTTTTGAAGCGTTTTGTTGCACACTGTAGATCATTTACTATAATGCTGATCAGAGTTAGGGGAAAACCCTCAAGAAACCTGCCTTACACAGATAAAATCTTCTGGTGATCTCACCTAAGTGTCCTTCAAGGAACCCCCACAAACCAGCAAAACTGCTGTGAATCAAGAGCAGAAGAAACTTCTTCTTTGGAGTGTGCTTGTTACTGATCCTGCTGTCAGCGTGAATGCCCTGCACCCTGGTGTTCCTGAGGTAAGAGAATAAAACCTTAACTTCTTCTCCCTGCTCTGCTTTGTCTGCAAGTTGTTTGTTGAACTAATGGTCCTGCTTGGAATCTTTGTCTGTGAACAGGATTCTCATGGCTTATCTATTGGCATTATTATTATTATTATTACTATTATTATTTTATTTTATTATTCTGTACTTTGTTGATTCCTCAACACAAACGTCTGAGCTTTAAAGCATCGTTATAAGGTGATCACACCAAGCTACAATGAGCACATCAGAAACTCTTTGTGAACGACACAGAGTAACATCCACCCGCAAAGCCCAAGTCAATTACGTGCTTTTTCTCCAAAGGATTTCCTAACAGGAGTCTCCTCCTTTGAGCTTTTATCACACCATTCAAATGCAAATTATTTAGATGTTTTTGCAAGTTGTAGAATCACCTGTTCTCTGACAGATCTCCTCTTTCAAGAGGTTCGAAAAGTCAAAAAAACCTTGGAGAAAAAGGACATCTAGCTTCGGTAAGCTGTGTGGGTTTGTACAGAGAAATCTCAGTGAGCAACAATCATTGCTGCTTGCACTCGATTAGGATTTTACTGCAGCACTCAAAGGCCGAGCCCTGCACGCAGAATTTTGAAAACCTGAGAGCAGGACACCGAGAGCTTATCAGAGAGCTCTTCTTTGATGACTGCCTGCTGCAGAGTGACCCCTTCGGTACTGAGCGCCTGCTCAAATGCCAAGTGACCTCCATTCGGCAAGAGAACTGTCCTGAGGTTCCCTTCCCTGACCCCCTTGAATACACAAATTACCTAACGAGCCGCCGTCTCTACCGCCCCGCTTAGGGGAGCGGGCGGTGGGCGGTGGAATCACCCTGCTGGCTTTCGGGGCCAAGCACCACCTCCAGAAACCCAGAGAGACTCGGTGGAAAAAAAGACGTGGATTGCCTTGAGCACACAGCAGAGCCCACCAGGACAACTTACTTTTACAACTTTCCTCCCCTTTATCTCATACTCATCGCTTGTGAAAGGTGTCTTTTACCTAAGTCCTTCACATAATTTTGGTTTCTCATGGCTTGATGCCTCTCTGATTCTGTCCCTTGCTACAGCACACAACTGCAGAAGGGCCTCGGTGGGCACTAGAGACAGCAATTAACTCAGCTACTGCCGTTTCTGGACTGAATCAGAGGGTGGGCTCCTTCTGGAACGTCACTTTGTGTTTGATCAGAGCAGTGACTGCAACACCCACCCGGGAGCCCCACGCCTTCCTCAGCGGAGAGCACAGCACAGCAGTTTCCAGGAGGAAAGGCAGAACAGGCTACAGGAGCTCAGGTTTGGGGACTGTTTGGGTGCAGTCAGACCTGCAATACACAATTTGCACAGATGAGAAACAGCATTGCAGCTGTTCTCGTGGGGTTTTTTTCCCCCTCTGGATTTTTTTAAAGCATTCCTAGCATTTCCACTTTCTAGCTGAGGCTGGCTTCTAGAAATCTGAGCAACTACCATCACTTTTTTCATTGTCATATCCAAAATTTCCTTGCACTCCTCTGCAGGCTAAATATGTTACTGGCTTGTTTCCAAAGATTAATCCAATGTGGAGTCCCTCCTCTCCAACCCCCCACTGCTCTCTCAGTGCTGTGGATCTCTATTTTGATGCTGCTACACCACAGCTTGTTCTTGCTGCTGCTCACAACCACGTCTGTGGATGGGCTGGGAGTCATCTCCAGCTATGCAAATGCAGGTCTTAGTAGGAGCACCTTCTCCAGGTTTTAATCCCACACAGTTAACTTCTCCTGGAATCCAGGATCTCTGCGGAGGTGCCAGATATGCCTGCTGTAACTTGAATTGGTGATGTTCTTCCTCATGCACAGAAGGGGCAATGTTTTCCCGGACTGAGCTGTGGTTCTGTGTTTTGTAGTTTGTTTTTAAACTAAACTGCCACGGCTTCATGAGTTTTGTTTGAAATATGGCAAGCTCTGCAAGCTCTGGGTAAAGGCTGACAGATGTGAGACACTTAAGATTCACATGGAATAGCATTTTATGCTTTCAATTACCCTTCTCATCTCTCCAATAAGTTGTCAAACTACCTGATTTTATATCTCTGTTCAGATTCTACCTATCTTCCTGTTCTACTGCAAATCCCCATCCTATATACTTTATAGTAAACTTTATCCCATTTCACATTATCATTAAATGACCTTAATTTACAAACTGTTCTGAAGGCTTCTTTCTATGTGATTGACAGGCATCCTGTGGAGATTTCACCTTTCCCCTTCTAAATATCCATAGGTTTAGATTGGGTATTAGGAAGAAATTCTTCCCTGGGAGGGTGGTGAGGCAGTGGAGCAGGTTGCCCAGAGAAGCTGTGGATGCCATATCCCAGGAAGTGTCCAAGGCCAGGCTGGATGGGGCTTGGAGCAACCTGGGATGGTGGAAAATGTCCTGCCCAGGGCAAAGGTTTGGAATGAGGTGATCTCTAAGGTTCCTTAAGGACCCAGGCCACTCTGTGGTATTTCACAGTCCCCTTTGGTCACACAGCTTTTCCCTGGGCACCACGAAGCCTCTTCCCTGCCAGTGGAGGTTTGAGGTCAGTTTGCTCTGCTTTATTCTCCCTCCTCACCGCACAGCGCGGCTGCTTTTCCCACTCCTTTTTGTCAGCGGCGCTGGGACCCTTTTTTCCCTGCCTCCTTTCCGCCTCGGCCGAGCCCGCGCTGTGGCACCCGAGCCCGGCTGGTTCGGGGCGGGATCCGCGCCCGCAGCTCGTCCCGAGGAGCCCCGGCTCTCCC
>VZRX01010377.1:0-18594 GCA_013398075.1 Notiomystis cincta
CCTGTCTTTTAAACCAAGACAACACCTGAACACCTATTTCCAAGTTAACAATCTCAGTAATTCTTAGGACCTGCCATATTTCACAAAGAACAACATTAGGATGCATGTTTTTTGCTATATCTTCATACCAAGCTTTCATCATGAGATTTCTTCAGAGAGGATGAAGCAGTAAAACTCTACAAATGTAAGGTATTTAGATGTTAGATAAGTAGAAAGGGATTATACTCACACAGAACTATCTATGGATTTAAATGCCTTTAAACTGTCAATGCATTGCCTAGAAGAAAAATTAACATGTTAAGTTGCTATCAGATTTTTTTTTTTGTAGAAACATATTAAAAGAAGTAGTTGTTCTGCTATACCTCCACAAGCCAGGACCATAGAGAATTAGTTATCATATACAAGACCACAGGGGAATACAGTTCTGACTCAAAACTAAGTTTCTACTTGAAACAGATAGAAAAAGGGTTGGGAAATGCTTCCACGTCTCATGAATGGATAAATCTGACAGATGCCTCAAAATTCTTTCTGTGTCAGTATCTGTGTCAGTATCCCAGGGCACCCAAGTTTGTCCAATACCTGCACTTTTCTCAGTTAATAGAAACAGTGCTAGAAAGCCACAATGAAAAAAACCCCAACCAACCAACCACCTAACCAAACAAAACACCACCACCAAAACTCAACTTGAAACCCTGGCCAGAACAGTGAAAAAAAGTTACATTCTTCTTATGACTAATCACTGGAAATTGTGTTACTTCTGCATTTCCTCACTTCTCAGTTTGACAACTCCTAATGTTTTAAAACAGACATATAATCACTTATCTGCCCCACTACAATTCTAGAAAGGCAATCTTAATTATTACTTAAATATGACTAGACAATCTGATAACTCACAGTTAGCACCAAGAGAGACTGGATGACTTGGAACAACAAAGTGAATTTCTAAAGGCTGTACCTTGATAGGTTTATTAAAATCTCCACCACAGGAAGTTTGCAAGGGAACACCGAACTTCCTCCAGCACGGATTTAAGTTGTTCTTGATCACCTTTAAAAAAATGGTAGCATAATGTCACATGAGGAATACAGTGTGCAATTTACTAGGAATGATGACATGAGGACTCTAAGAGCAGTCTCAACCAGTTCAATCCTGACACGTATCAATGGACAAGCAACAGCTCTGTAAGAAATAAAAGCTTGATGCTCTGGGTAAAGTTAAATTTTACAACGAAGCTCAACACCACTGACAAGGAAAAGAAACCATCTTCTCACTTGCTGTTCATGGTCAGACTACTCACTCAGGTAATTCCATTCAGTCAACAGGCAGCAAATAAACAATTTGCTGTAGCCATAGTGAGCAGAATATCTTTTTATAGGACACTTTTTCCGCAAAACTGGTGCAAAGCATGACCAGGAGTGGGATTCTCACTTTTATTAAGAGTAAGCTGTCTGATCAACTCAAGGAAAACATTGTGTGGAAATTCTACCTCTGATCTGCACACAAGTTGCCATGTTCCAGAATCACTCTGCTTGTAAAACTCCAGAAATGGATCCAATTTACCTAAGAAATCCTGAACACAAAACCCCAGAAGTAATCAGCCTCCTCTATATTTTACCAAAATGAGTAAAGAATTAACTAATTAGTAGACAATACTTCAAACAAAGAACAAAGTCAAATAGACTACACATTTGTTTTCTTTTCTCCCTTTTATTTTCCCTTTTAAAACTGCTGCACTCTGTAAGTCATCAGCATTTATCAGCTCAAATTCCAAGACCACCTCCTCAGACTATTTTTGTCCCTATAAATCACATCATTTTGCTAACTGACAGTTAGGTCACTAAATACCTGTATTGGTCTTTGGCTTAAAATAACATTGAGGAGAACACCTAAATATCTACCTTTTCTTCTTTAACAAAAATACAGAAATACCAGTTCACAGCTACAGTACTCACTGGAGACAATTATGTAACTGATCTGTATTAATATACAGAATGTTCCAAAGCAATACCTCAAAAACTAAACCTGGCACTTGAGTTTCTAGTTTGACATTGTGGACTTGAACATGCAATTGTATCTCCAGTTTACTCCATTGTAAATGACACAAAACACAGCGAGCCTTTGCTTACACATGGATTACTGGCTTAGCTGAATGTCTGCAAACACAGAGATTCCTGGCCAAAAGGCACAAAATGTAACTACTAGAGAAGCATGCAATATCTATTTTTTTTAATCAATACCTTTTTGTCCAGGTTTTGGGCTTCAATTTCCAAGTACACAACCCTGATATCTTTAATCTCCTCTGCTGAAATCTGTGCGGGGGAATTTGGGAGGGGAGGAAGTAAACAAGATATCACAGACTTTTGTTTATACTTTGTCCATAAAAGAAACTGTAGTTGCTTTTAAATATCTCTCTCCTCTATACATGTAGCATTTGAAGATACACTGACAGGAAACCTGAAAAGCCATTTATCCCAGACAACATATTGAGAGATATACTACCATAATAGTGCCTTTTCCTGCTGGCCTTCCCTGCTTCAATTCCAGCAGTCAGGTGAACATTGAGCTGGACACAACCTAAGGTTAGACGACAGTAAAAATATCAAGTTAGACAAAGAGCAAAGAATTACTCTTCAGGTGCAAAGTTTTCAAACTCTCATAAAAGTTCTAAAAACATTTAAATGTGTTTCCAACAGTGACAGCCACCAGTTTGTGCTCCAGAACAGTCAGAAAATCATCTTCTCTCACTCTCTGGGAAATGGTGCCCACAAACACATCTCCAAACTTTAGCTTCCTACTTTTGCTACCTCTTAGACACAAGAAGCATTGTCATCATGAGCAGCCAAAAAGCTACTAAACCCAGAAAATACTATTTAATTTATCTAGTCTTTCTTTAATAATATGAATCCCATTTTTCTTCTACCTAGCTATACAAACTCCTTCTCAGGAAATGAACATAAAATCTCAAGTAGCCTTATTTTTTATTTATATTATTATATTTACCACCTGACGGTCACTTTGTGCAAAGGAAACTCCATGAGAGCCTGTGAAGTACCATGCTTCCTTACTCCCAGATTGCCTTTAGTGCTATAAGTGCCTCCTAAGTTAAGTAATTAATTAAAAAACACATGTACTTCTAACCTTTGCTTTGTGATCGACATAATGATTTTTCTAACCATGTGAACATGTTTAACAGTGTTTTCAAATTTGAATACATTGAAGCCTTTGACAAAGCAGATTTTCATTTCATTTTTCATAATAAAACCAATTCTTGCTGCTATTTTGTACATCACTTAACATGTCTACACATACCTGTCCCAGTGTGCACTCAATCCCTCTCAGGTAGTCATCATCATTTAAATCAAAGGACTTGTTATCAGTATTATACATGCTGAATTTCAGCTTCTGCACTTTCTCAAAGTAGTAGTCCACAACCAGTTTCTTGCAGAATTCAGGGTCTTGGCAGCTCTTGATCTTTTCCGTGCGATCTAGCTGCACAAACACAGGAGCAAAGCTGTTGACAATGAGTAAGAAGCCCATATTCTCCCACACAGCTTTTTACCTGCACCCATATTCTCCCACATAGCTTTTTACCTGCACCAGGTGAACACAGGCACCAGCAAGGCTACACACCCAGGACCATGCCTCATGCGCAGTGAGAACTGGGTTGACTGATGGCTCACCAAGAAAGGAACTGGAATTGAAAAATAAACACTATTGTATGGGAAAATCATGAAAATTAGGGGGGCAAGACTGCTGAAACAATGTATTCTGGAGTGCGTGCTGTAAGGCAAGTCAAACCTTAATAAAGGCAAAGGCAAATGAGCCTCCTGATGTAACTCTGATCAAACAAGTCAGCAATTAATGAAACCACCGAAGGTTTGTGTGGGCAATGGGACTACTCATCAATCATAAATCTGAATTAAGTATGTCATGCACCTGCCAGGAAAACCTACAGGATGGAACGGGGGAGACCCAGCGTGTTTACACACACTGGCAGCGCGCGGCCCTCGGCTCTTACCTCAGCCCACCGGCCACCATCCGCGTCCTGCAGCGGGAAGCACAGGGGGTCCGACCTGGAGCCCAGGTCCCTGTCGAGGAGGCTCCGGCAGGACACGGACAGCTCCACCCCGGACACGCACGCGGCCATCTGCGGGCAGAGCACAGCGTCAGACGGCCCGGCCCGGCCCGGACCCCTGCGCAGGGGCTGCCGGCGGTTGGCCCCCCGAGCGACGGCTCAGCGGCACACGGGACACACGGACTGACAGACAGACACCCAGACCGGCCGACACACAGACTGACGCGCGCTGTTACGCACCCCTGCCACAGGTACACCTCTAGACACCGCTCACACGTCAGCGCCGCTGTCTCTGCTACCAGCTAGGCTTTAACTGAAGAATTCAAAGCACAAAAAGCCACCCAAGTTCAGCCTTCTTGCCCTGCACTTTAAAATTCGGTTCTTGTAGCAGGAGTTGTCTCTGCTGTATAATAAGCAAGAACAGCCTGAAGTAGCAACTACATGTTCATCACATAAAAAGCAAAAAAAAGCCGTCAAGCAAGAAATGTAGGACTAGAACAGTAAAGAAATGACATCCCACAAACTAAGCACTTGTTGCACAGAAACAACCCCTGAGGCAGGAGAACATAAGCTATCACTTTCAAGTCAGAAGTTATGTGCAGCACAAATGTTTTGAGACTGTTTTAGCCATCTGAAGTCTCGCAGCTGGAATAGCATGATGAGAACACGACAGAGTAGACAGTGATAAGAAAACCTGGGGCAATTTTGTGGTGCTCCGGGAAGGGGACCAGCTGCTTGAAATGGAAACCATGCATTGGTGAATCCGAGGGTTGCAGATTGTAATGCATAACAGAAAAGCTGTATGGGCAGTTTGGTGAATAAAAGTCAGCGCTTTTTATAGTATCAGTTTAAACCCTTTTTATTTTGGAAACATGAAGTTAAACAATGCGCTTCAGAGTTATAAACTCAGCAACTTTACAATAGAACACTACTGCAAAGCTAAATCTTGTTTCAGATGAAGCACAGGGATGCAGACAAGCTGGAGTGTTACAGAAATCCCAACATTTGGTAGTTCCTTTCGAAGGAGTGGGTCTGAAGATAACAGGCAGTCAGGTTGTTCACTGCCGTCAGGATAAACTTAAAAGCAGAGGGCTGAAAGTAAAGGGAGTACAAGGCAATCTATTTAACAACCTAAAGCAAAGTTTACCTTGGTAAACCCATCAGGAAATACAACTTTTTTAGATTACACTTGGATAAGAAGTTTGGGAAACAGTCTGCAACTGCCCATGCCATCTGGTAACCGGAGACAAGAGTCAACACCACAGATAAAAAGGACACGGTCACTGAGAGCTAGCAGTGAAACTAACCTATGTGACAGTTGTTTCCCACTAGGGAAAAAAACAGTCTCCAGAAAAAAACAAAACCACCAACAACACTCAAAACAAACCCACACACCCACCAAAAAACACATAATGGAAACACCTTTAAATATGGAGCAGCTAGCAGGGAACAAGAGGCATGCATAGACTCAGTTTTTTGCTCCCTAGCACCCTTTCCTGCAGTCAGGGATGCTGGAAAGAGAACTTAGGCTTTTCCTACAAGAAAGAACAAGCCATAAAATTAACTGGCTAAGGGCTGGAACAGTCTGGTCTGTCATTTCCTTGTTCTAGTTCAGTAGAATTAGATGAACCATAAGTAAACAAAAGTTGTTCAGAATCCTCCTCAGAAAAATACCTCTCAGATAAAACTTTAAAATGTGACAAAAATGAGCAACACTGATGAAATTTAAGGAGGCCTATACCCTCTCACCCATCTCTCTCCAAAAAAGTGTGGAGATTTGCACAGAAGGTATGAATGCACAAGTAGAGTCTCTTTGATTGCAGAACTTTTTATAGCCCATTTACAAGACCCAGCCTTTGGGCTTAGTCATGTTCTCCTTCCCTTAACAGGAAAACAGGTTGAGACACCACAGGAGCTATTTGCTGCTATTTAAATTTCATCATTCCAGGAAAAGAAAACAATCCAAGTCACCAATCAATGTGTTCTCCCTAGCAAGAGGAACAGAGATAAAACCATGCTTGATGGTCATTTTTCTGACCATAATTAATTAAGGTGTTTTGCCTCTTGGTCTGCAGTTCCTTACTTGTGGCTTGAAAGCTGTTAGATCCACTGTCAGATTGGCGAGTCATTGTGAGAACCAAGCATCCATACCCAGTTCCTGTAACGGCCTTTCTTTCCGAGAGATTTAACATTAGAACTGCATGTGGTATTCCCCCCAGTTGCAAGTGCTGCAGGCTTTTGCCATCCTGTAACAAGGCTGCCTTTCCTAAAGGAGTTTGTTATTTAACCTTTCAATACTACCACAAGCATGACTCACTGTAGCAACTGTTCACTGTTCTGTGTTTTGCATTTGGAATACATTCTGGGGTGAAAGAGGAGCTGGCGTAGTGTAACTTGCAAACTCAATAGTTTGTAGAGTGACCACTAAGGAAAAGCAAATCCTTAGGGACCTACTTTAACTGTTCACATAAGTCAGAATTTGAAAAAAGTCAGCATGAAGTTTATTTCAGGACAGAAGTAGAACACTGTTGGAAAGTCAGCTAAGGAGAGACAGACAAGAGATCCTAAAGAAACACAGAGACTGTCTAGACATGAGACACCAGAGGCACAGACCCTCACAGATAGAGCCACGAAGACACAACATTCACACAAAAGATATCCAACATGGAGATTTTTTCCAACAAACACCACCCTGATAAAAACCTAAACCCAAGAACTAAGAGTTCCCAGAGAGAACATCTCAAAACTCCCAGCTACAAATTTTGTCATGCAGTAACATACACAAGCTGGGCTTCAATATACCACATTCTGGCACAACATGTGTTTTGGGAAAAAGATCAGAAGGTATAGTTATTTTCCATTCTTTCTGCCTAGGACAGAAGATAAGTTCAGATCTCAAGTGGCTTTGCCAGGCAGTGCAGGATATACCAGAAACACTGTTTTAAATAGAACCATTTTTTGCCATCAACTTGTAGCAACTTGCCCTTTCACATCAGTAACTCTTGGTTAAAGTTCAGAAGACCTACCAGAAAGATTGAAGACCCCAAACATTACCTAGTTTCAAACAGAAGTAATCTGAAGAGCTGCTGCTTTTTATGTCCATGTTTTGTCCTTGGCTGTTCGGAACAGCCTCACACTCACTCTGTCCCCAGTCCTGCCCTCTCATCCTTACCACACCAACC
This sequence comes from Notiomystis cincta, assembly GCA_013398075.1. Lineage (NCBI taxonomy): Eukaryota > Metazoa > Chordata > Aves > Passeriformes > Notiomystidae > Notiomystis > Notiomystis cincta. The sequence continues at coordinate 7,256 of VZRX01010377.1, forward strand.
TTCCACAGCTTGCAACAGCTCTGGAGTTTATATAGTTGCTCAACAATCCCAATTCAGCTCCTCCCAACCTCTTGTCCCCAAAAAAGCAACCTGCTGAATGCCTGAAGTGTCAGAAAGTGGGTAATTAAGGTCAAGCTGTGCCTAACCTAAGTGCACAATATGACTAAAGAGTTTTCTTTTGTAGAACCAGATGTAACACACATTGTTTCTAAAGCTTTCATTCTTCTCAATTCTAAGGCCACTGCCAGGCTCTGGTACTACAGAAATTTTGAAGCCCCAGGACAGGCTTTTTCTCCAAAGTCAGGATAGTTCTGTCACATGAGCTACTCCATATCAGCTTGTTGGACACTGGATTGGATGCCCAGGTTAGAAGGCACATTGTAGAGATGCTGCCTCCTGTTCCACCTACACTCCATCCTGCTTGCTCCATCCTGCCATCAGATGTCACAGGGGGACATGACACGTCCTCTAACCTGCAACACCACTTCCACAGCACTGAAGGAATGTGCCCAACCACAGAGGCGACAGAGGCAGATATGCTGCAGTTAAAGCTGCATGGGCCAAGATTATCACTGCCTGACTTTAAATTCAGATGTGTCAAGCCTAATGTAAGATGGGACAATCCTGAAAAGAGTGAGTTGGATTTTCTTGAAGCTTTCAAAATCTATTTAGAAAGAGGCTATGGGGTTCAAAGAACACATCTTTATATGTTTGAGAGTTTTATTTGTTAAGTAGGAGTTTAAAACTTTTTTTTTGCCACATTTGAAGTGATTTAAACAGTTGTAATTCCTGTGAAACTGAAGTCTTCCATCTGTAATATTGTTTTATGTACTGTTTACACCCAAAGTCCAAAGGAAATCTAGTCAAGTTCACACATCAAATAAGCCATCAAAACACAAGTTTACCAAGAGTTTTCATTATGATTGACTAATTGAAGGTTAAGAAAGTATGTGTCTATATTAATGGGAACAAAACCTGAATGGAGTTTGCTGCTTACAGCTTTAGCTGCAAGATTATGTAACCCAGGTTCCTCTGATGATGTTTCTGTTGCTGACATGTCTTCACAAGTCATCTTATGTGTCATCTCTTCCCTGGCCTGTGTCCTCCTTCTTCACTTCCCAATATTTGAAAAACTTCTTATATATTAAGCAGTTGCTTTGAAACTACTCTCCAGGTTCTTCTTTTATGTAAGCTATGTCACAAGAAGAAGAACAAAAAAATAAGCAAGTTACATCCTGGCACTCCTACGACTTGCTGCCAGAAGGTCACATTAGGAAAAAAGGCAGAGTAAGTTACTTAGCTAAGTCTGCCTTCCTACACAGTTTGTAAGTACCAAGATGAAAAGAAATCACAGCCTGCAAAGAAAATAATTTCAAGTAATATCAAAACTTTCCCTCTTACACCTTGTTCTCTCCAAACTGTTGAGAAATGGAAGCCAATTCAGACAAGTATTCTGGAGGAAAACACGGGCACAGTGGCAATGGAATTAGCAAAAAGAAACAGTCCAGTGCTCCAAAGATCTATGAAAAGTTTAGAATCAGGTTACAGATGTTGCATCAATAAGGAACATAATGCAGCAGTGACTGACAGTAGCTTTGCAAATTTTGTTTCAAGAACATATAACCCATCTTCTGCAACCTCCAATGCAGGCTTCACCTGCAAGCTCTTGAGTTTGTCTGCAGCTCCTATTCAGGGTAGAGTTTCCTGGGATGGTACACCAGCATCCTTACATGCTCTTTGTGCATGTGTTGAGGACTTCTCAAGTTGAACAGATACTTGACTTTCTATGAAGGTGAACATCCAACACTTTCCAAAACACAAACTCCTTGAATGATTCTGAAATTGCTCAGTCAAGAGGAATCCCCATATTAAAAGCAATGGGCATTGAAGCACAGCACTTCCTTCAGGGAAGTTCTGTATCAGAATAACTACAACACCTAGGAAAATGAGCCATTTGAAGCTGTGCCCACTTGCTGATTCTCACTGATGGCTAAAACTTGCAAGTGCTGAGCAATGTTGGCAGAGAAATTAAAAGGATGCCAAAGCTTTAGATGGCAATGAGTAAAGCAGTTCAATTCCTTCAGGGCTGGAAGCAGAAACAGGTAAATGTAAATGCTTAGCACTACCAGGAAGCAGCTAATTATCAATAGAGATTTAGTTTCTACAGAGGTTTTGCACTTACTGTAACTGTTGGGTGGAAAGAAAGAGAGTGATTTCTTCAGTTTCCCCTAAAATGAGCTGAAAGCTTCCCAGCTGCTACAAGCCAATGTAAATGGAGACATCTGCCAGAAAGGACAGATTTGCCTTCTTAAATTGCTTTCATCAAGATCAGTTGCCCAAAGCAGCCACTATGGAGATGGCAGGAGAGGAGTAGGACCAGATCTTTCAAGCATCAGTCTACATTAAGACTGCAATTCTCAGTTCTTTTAACCTCCCATATCCACTTCAGACTCTTCCCCATATAACCTAGAAGGAAGGACAGCATTTTCCAGAATGAGTCTCCAAAATATGAGTCATTTAGTTCAAGGGATTTTGCATAAAATGCACAAGCACCAACATGAATTTTTGTCCTGTGCATGCAGCAGATTGGGTGAAAAGAGCCTGTCCTTTGCACTGACAGTAAAGATAATATTCTGAAGTTTCTGTCTTAGTGACATGATTGAGGCCACATGTCCTTATGTTCTGAGAGGAGGGACTAAGTTAAGCACTTAACTTCCACACAGACAAGTCAGAACTTTGAGACACAGCTACAAAGGCTGTAATGGCACCTATTGTACAATCCACCACATCTGTTTTGGCAGCAATGAGCTCTAATGAGCAGCAGTCTGCATTTATGTAAGTTCACTTCTGCAGTGCCAGCATTTAAAGACATATGAGACTGGCACATGTTCCTTTCTACTCCCATGTACCAAGGCAAAAAGAGGTAGTGGAAGGCCAAAGCACATTAACTGCAGCTGTTAATGTTACCCCATTAGTTAGTTACCTCTGGAAAGTCACCTCCCTCTCCATTTTACAGTAGATCATTTCTGTTTGTATTTGGACTCTTATCTGGAAGCTTCTGTGCAAGTGGTGTAATGAATTTTCTAGTGATTATAATATCACTTACTCCCAGAATATTATAAGCACAGCTTGCCTGCAAAAGTGGGCAAGGACCACAAGAGGCATTACAAAGGGCTGGCCACTACTTTCTGTTCCACATTAGAGCATCCACCTCTTTACAAAAGTGTATTGCAGACGATCTTGCAGGAAGGACATCCCATTAAACATAGCACGCTTTGAGCTGGACATTGAAGAAAACTATTTTCCCCATACTAGAAACGGCAATTGTGAAATATCAAGCAGTTAAGGATCTAGTACAAAACTCAACACTGGAAGACAAGAAATTGCAAATTCCCTAGTTGGGCTTTAATACTGAATATCCCTGTTTCATAGCATGTTCCAGCTGAAGAGCTACAACAACAGGGCCCCACCTAATCAATAATTTTTTCAGCTGTCAGTTTCAAGTAAGCACAATCAAATATTTATTTGCAGATAGATCTAGAGATGTTATTTCCTGCCTATTTTCCCCACAAACCCAAGGTGATTTCTGTTCCAGTCTGCAGGCCATACCTGAAGATCAAGCTGAACAACTATCTGAAGCAGACTTTCCATGCTAGCTGCCAAACTAAAAGAGGAAGTCAAGTTTCAGACTGGCACAACTAACTCTAAGACCAGTTCAAGCTGCCTTTCTGTGGGGCCTTTTAGAAACTTTTCTTTTGCCCAGTAAGAATACTTTAAAAAATGCAGTGACTTAGAAAGCATTTGAAGGGCTTGTTTAAACAGAAAGCCAACACCATTGTACCATGGCCATGTCTAGGTTTTAAGATTTTCATTCCAGAGTATATATTCTCTCATCTGCTTCCCAGTCTATCCCTCTTCCTCAGACAATACTGTAGCCTATGACCCCAATTCAGCATCAAACTCCAGATGGATGTCCCATACTGCAGCAAGAGCTTGGATGTTACATGTGGGCCCTGAGGCAGGAAGACAGACAAATGAGAATTTGTAAATTCAGTTTTAAATTAGAATACAGGGTGGTTTTGTGCCAAAGGGTTATGGTTTTCTCTTTCAGTTAGACCACTGATGATAAAATATGTTGTAATTAAAAATGTCAAATATACTGGTTAACTTAAAGGGTATAGGAGCCAGTGGGGTTTCTTAGTGCTCTATTAGATTAGCTCTCCCTGTTCTACACTGAAGTTAGCACAGACCAGAGGTGAACTCATGAGTCCACACAGCAGAGTATCATCCCATCAAGACCTCCCAAATCATCTCCGCTGCATAAATTTGCCTCTCTTAAGCATGGCTCATTTACCTCAGCCAAGTCTCATGCTGACTTACCATCCAGACACTATTTATGCTCTATTGACACCTGGGCATGACAGAAGTCCTGCATCACCCCTTTCTGCATCAAATCCTTTCCTCCAATAGTTTCTTTTCCCAAATCTACAAGTAGAGCCCAGGGAAACAAATCTGCAGGTTTGCTTATAACCTGCAGACCATATGCACAAGAGGTTGAGGAAGCTGGGTTGCAGAACACTAGTGGTGGTTCCCATCCTGAGATCCCATCAGTCAGAACTGACACCACTTTTGCTAAAAACTCTTCCATCTTGATGGCCCAGGTGACATAGTCAGGAACACAGCCTGGCTTTCAGTTGTTATCAGAAAAGTGTCCAGGTGTGCAGTTTAAAGCCTGTGCTTTCCCCACCACAGACACATCCAGCAAGCACAGGGTCCAACGCTACACTGAACCCACCGTGCACAAAGCTGTACCTCGAGCAAAGCACACACTGACACACAAAGGTCTGGTAATTTAAACTCTAGGATCAGCCTAGAAAAGAAGCTGCTCTGTGGAGAAAAACAACACTTCTATCAACATCTAAGGAAGCACATGCATATATAATTAATTATAAAAGATGAGCTTTCTGATTAATGACAGCAAGGAAGAGAACCTCTTTAAGATGACCCCTAATGGCTCATCCCCTCCCATGAATGTAGCAGAGCTGCCATTACCACAACACTTCAAAGGCCTCCTCTTGAGATCACCAAGAGCAAACACTGCCCAAGCCACTCCATCTTTCTGCACACCCACAGACCTACATGCACTTAAGAACAGACAGTCATTGCCCACTGTTCCTTGGCCCTGAACAGTCTGCCCTTGTTCATTCTCACCCCCTCCTGTTCACTGCTGTGCACAGCTACCACCAGCTCTTCGGCTGAGGGAGAGAAATGCTGTATTCTACTCAAGGCTCAGGGAAGAGGGAAGTTATTAAAGACCCTGTCTGCTTCTTGTATAATCCCATCTAGTGGGCTGTCTTCTTTCATTAATGAGAAATGCATTTGAATCAAGCAAGCAGCCTATCCAATCACACATTCACTTCTTGTTTAGCATTTGTACTGCAGTTATTTTCTTAAGAGATTAATTACCCTTTGGGGTAGTTCAGTAGTAATTTGATAAAATTGTTTCAACACATGCAGATGCTGTGTAAATGTGAAGTTTATATATACTATATATAAATATATTCACACACACACATACATTTTCTATAAAAGCATGAAGTACCAGCCATTCAGGATATACCAACGGAAGTTAAAGAACTTATATTTTTAATTACTTTAATTTTAATTTTATACAAACAGCACCTTAATTTCAACTAAAGAGTCACCCTAACTTGAGGCAAATGATTATCTAAAAATAGCAACACATCAGACTGCCCATTTCTCCTAACTTCCAGTCTTCAATTCTGAAGGCATTCACACAGTCTTCACAGACCTAAGAAAAGCCCGAAGTAGTCGTAGTCGTAGCATTGAAACTGAAGAAACTTATGTTAAGAGGCACAGGAGATAGTTTGAGTAACCGAACTCTTAGACAAACAAGCACTATCCAAACCTGTAAAGTTCATGTTCTCCAATCTCTACTTGTATCAAAAGATCTCACTTCTTGGGAAGGGACTGTCAGTCAGGGGAGAGGTTTAGAGAAGACAGCAAAGTTTTGCTGTATTAAGTGTACTGTATGAGCTGGCCACCAGGAAGGACTAGAGAGGATAATGTTTCACCACTGATTTAGCACTTCTGTGAGATCTGGATTCATATATCCAGCTATCCTTTTCCATTGGTTCCATAGGAATTCTTTTATATGATTACATAAGTTTCAAAGTTTTAATGTAGTTTACACATTTTAAAGTTTTCAAGACAGTCAAATATTTAGCATCACAAGCTAATAGTTCTTTGAAAATTTAAACCCAGATTCAGTACTGAAGTCTTCTACATGCATATTGGGGATCTCCATGATTGCCTCAAGCCAGCCAGAAAGACATAAGCATCTCAGATTTTAGGATAATGTGGATGGAGAACCACCTCAGCATATACAAAGGAGCTGCAGATTGGCTGGGATAATAGCGGTTCAAGGCTTTGTTTAAGCCTGTCTGTAAATGGGGTGGGATGAATTCCATTAATCCTCTCCTACTTGTGTGGGAACTAAGGAGAATTTTGGCTTTTATACAGCCTCTTCTGCAATGCACCAAGAGCAGGGATTGAATAGGAGACACTCGCCTGCTTTTTGTTGTTATTAAATATGAGGAGCAGGATGAGCACAGGCTCATGGCAGAAAAGCAGAGCAAAGCACCCCTCCTCCCCACCCTGTGCACCCCATGAACACAGAGCTGCAGCCCCCGTGGAACAGCATCCTGCAGTTCCAGCTCAGCACGGCTCAAGTGCCCTCACTGAGAGCTGCTAACAAACAGCCACAACAAGCCACAAAAGAGAGGACTAAGCAAAGAGTTCCTCAGGCTTAGCTTCAAGATGCAAATCAGATAAGAAAAGTCAAACAAAGGAGCTGCAAAACACTCCCAACGTGTTTAATAAGCAGTGAGATTTCTCCAAGACTACAGTCTTTGTAAATTAAATGAAGGAACTTGTGTATTTGCATTTAATCAGAAATACTTGTCTCAGCTTAGAAGAAAGGGATAATAGGTCACATTAGTCAATAACATCAAAAGCCAGTAAAATAATATTTTTACAGATATAAAAATACATGTCTGTTGTACACATGTGTGTATATATACACAACACTTCTTTGCAAGATTAATATAAGGCCAAGAATGTAACAAACCACCTACAGCACTTGCACACACACAGCACCAGATTAGGAACTGCCGTGAGGCCAGTTTAGTGAAATGGAGTTAAGTAGAAACTACAAATGTGCTTCAATGAGAGACAGAATTACAGGAGTCTGTGGACTGTAGAAGGAAGCTACAAAGATGGGAGCAGAAGCTTGCAAGGCAGGAATGACTTAAGAAGGAAAAACAAAGACATCGCTAAAGAAGCCTGTTCATTCTAGAAAGTTGAACTTTGAGAACAATGCACTAGAAAGCCAGTATTTATAATTACCACAGGACTTTACTGAGGTCTTGCTGACAAAGCAGCCAGAACCTCAGAAAACAATTAGTCATAAGTATGGTACCTTTGCCACCCTTATTACCCACTAGAAGGCTTCCTACCAAAAATGCAGTGAATAAATGTTATTGAAAGTCAGGGAAGTTACAAGGAAGAGTTGTGAAAGCACTTTGTGTGGTTTTAACAATAAAACACATGGATTGCACAGCCTGGTGCACAGTGCGAAGTTAAAGACTAAGCATCCTTTAGTTAACCAAGTCAAGTGGCAGAAAGTTCATCCTTCCTCTGTTTCATATTCCATACAAAACCACGACTAATCGAGGGCCGAGGGCACAGGGCTGCAGTGATGAGTGTAAATTGCTACTGATGAGTAGCAGTTAAAGAACTAGAAAAACGAAGTTTTTTGCCCCAAGACAAAAGGTCGGTTTTGTCTGACAAGCCTCCTCTTGTCTTAGTGAAAGTGAGACTGGAAGAAAGGAATGGTGCAGGATACAATAGGAGAAGAAATGTGAGCAGTCTTAGTGGGCCAGCAGCATGTTCAGTTTGAAGAAACTTTCCTTAGCTCTAAATGCACAAGATGAATTAAATCCCTTCCTTTGCCACCAAAGCACCTCCAGCATTATGCTCTGTGTTGACAAAATAAGTTCTTTATTCCCAAATTCCTGCCTCACCTGAGTTGGTGAGGTTGAGCTGCTGCACCTGAAAGGTGACGGTGTACCTACAGAGCATGGCAGCATTCCTGGGAATTCTGAGTGAATGTTTTTTATTCAAGTTTCAAACTACATTCAGAAATCTGGAGCTGGTACCAGACAGTCAGCCTAGACCTCATGAAACTGCTTCGCAGAAAGCCAAGGCAGGAACTCCTACAGCCTGTGGTCTTTCCAGTGTGTTCATGTATGTCCCCCAGCTTGACAGTCCTGCTAACTAAGTTGCTTTTGCTTACAACATTCCCTTCTTCTGAGGTCATCTGTTTGCAGGTTGTTTAAGCAGCCTTGGGAACTGTTAGATTTTCTGAGTTATTTGGGCATGTAACAGCCACAGCATCTTCAAGTCACAATTCTGAGTTGAAGATCAGACTATGCAGCCAGCCAAGCAACAAGTAAACTTTGAGACTTACACAGGTTCATTCTAAAAAGTTGCAATTCCAAAATCAAAATGTGTCATCAACCCACTTCCATGCATTTTGATGGTTTCCCCATTGACTGCAAAATTAAAGTCAGTTGTCCTCTTTCAAAGATCTTTCTGCAGCATTCTCCCTGTTGTTGCCAGGGGCAAATGTCCTACCTGGAAAACTTATGGAAGAGGGAAACCTCTCTAGTATCCATGACTGCTATTTCAGGTTTTGGAGACTCTGGAATGTACAGATCTCAGTTCAGGATCTGGACCACAATCTCCCAAATGTTGCAAAGAATCCAAATATACGTCTCCTTTATCAGTGAAAAATCCTGCTTTCACTTCTGGCCAACCTGACAGAGGTGGGCCGTGCTGCTTTCCACAGGACTTTAAAGATTAGTTATTACTGAGCTCTGCTGAATAATTAGATAGCCTCACTTGAGATGTGTACATCCTAGGAAGCTAAGGAAGGTGTCTGACTAAACTCTGCATGTGCCATGTGGAAGGAAGAGCCAGCAGTGCAATGCTAATCCATCACAGTAGTGCAGTGCTCACCCATCACATTCTGGCTCCCTCCACCTCTTTCTGCCAGTGCCAAGGTCCAGCCAGACCCGCTGCAGTAACAACAATGCCACAGGGAGGTTTCCCAGCAGCAAAATCCCTTCAATATTTCGGTACTTTCAGTAAGCAACATCTTCAAATTAAAGGATTACCTAGACAACTGCTCAGGCACAGAGGGATAACCATGGCAGGGGCAATGCTCAGTACATCCTAGATGCTGTAACACTGTAGGTGCAGAGTGACACCAAACACATAAGCCACTGGTATTTCCAACAATAAGCCATGACTTGCAGGGTTTTCCACATGCTTCTCCCTAATCTGTAGGTGAATTACCATTCCTAGCATCAGTACTCACTACTCCAGTTTGGCCAGATGTCAGAGACACTGTCCCAACAACTACAGCTTTGGGCAGCAGGAGCAACCAGTTTGTTTCTCAATAATTGGGATCTCAGAGAAAGCAGAAAGTGATACAGTTTTGTTTCACTCAGTGGAAGACAATCAATAAGCAGATACAATTATATTTCTAAGCAAAAAAAGAACAAACAAACCCCCAAACCCTTACCTGCAAAAAAGCCCATATTTTCACTGCAATACTACATTTCTGATTATAATAGATGGTGGACTTCTATGAAACTAGTTCTGTGCAAAACAACCAGTAACTTCCGTAATACCAGAGCAACACCCAGCTGTATGTGACAGTCCAGCTTTCTGGAATACTGCTAGAATATTCCATGGCTGTTATTAACAGTGACTTACTGTCTCCCGCCCTATTCAACATGAAAAGAAAAAAACCACTTAGATTGCAGCTGTTTTCCCTTTTAAAAACTAATCCATTCCTTTTCTAGCCTCCTCCTTTTCCCTTTCCAACTGCTAGGAGAAATGCAAGAACCAGGGAGAAGTGAGAACAAGACAGCATCATACAAACCAGATTTCAACAGCTGCACTAGTAGTTTCAACACTGCTGCTAAGAAATCCTCAGGCATGAGCCTGGGTAGTCCCGAGATGAGGATGCTGCAGCACGTACCAAGTTCTCACTGCCTTGCCGAGCCAAGATAGTTACAGGCGTTCTTATCATTGTCTTGCACTCAGTGTAGTTGCTTACACCGGCGTAATGCCAGTCTCCCATCTCCGGATACTCCCAAGATCTTGCGCAGAAGCAGTTAACGAAGCTACTTTTCCTAAAACAGCTCAGGTGTTTTGTGTGCTCCCCGCAGCGCGGATGAGCCCGTGCGATTCTCCCTTTCTGCGGCCCCGCCGCCCCCAGCCCGGCCGGACCCGCGGCTCTGCCCCGCGCCCGCCTCCCGGAGCGGCAACAAGGGCATCCACAGCTCTCCCGAAACCTCTGAAACCCAGGAGAATCGAACATACCGGGCAAGTCGCGGGCTGGAGGGCACCCCGCCGCCCCCACGGGCTCTCCCCCGATGGCTGTCCCGGCAGCCCCGCGACGCCCCAGTTCAGCGCAAACCGATGGCGATCCTCCCCGCCGGAGCGCCTTCCCCCATCCCCATCCTCCGGGGCATCCGCGGGGCCGGGAGCGGCCTGGGAGGGGCGGCAGGCAGGGAACAGCTTCCAGCCACGCGGCTGCGGGCGCCCCTTCGGGGGAACAAAGGCGGGAGCCGGCGGGCCCGTCCCCGCACAGCCCCCGCCGCCAGCCTCCCCCCTTGGGACTCCGCAGCCCGGCCAAGAGCACGGACAAAAAAAAAGATACTTTGGTTTTTAGCTTTTCTTAGCGCAAACGCCCTTTTGGAAAGCGTTCGCACTCCTCCTTTTGCCTAATGCGTTTTCTCCTGCCAATTTTTCCTACGGGGTGCCCAAAACCTGCTCGGGGCGGCGGCAGCCTCCGTGCCCACGTTCCCCGTGCCGCTCTCAGCAGGCGCTGCCGAGGCCGGGGCGGGCGGCAGCCCCGGCGCTCTCGGGGGCGCGTCCCCGTGTTGCAACGCAGGCTGCGCGGAGAAACTCCCAGCCGGATCTGCGAGTTCCTTGTGTGGGAACAGTGGAGGAAGAAAAAAAATCCCACACTTTTCTTGTTAAAAAAAAAAAAAAAAATAGTTTGGAGAAATAGGAAGCCGGGAGGGGCTGCTGGAACAAGGGGCGGGAGGAAACGGCGCGCCTTTGAATGGGGTTGTTTTACCGCAATGCTCGAGTGGCCGCGAGTTTTTCCCTCCAAGGCTCAGGGCATGAGAAAGACCCTGAAAGGGCCACAAAAAGCCTGATAATTTTCTGCCCTTTTT
>VZRX01010377.1:18971-45536 GCA_013398075.1 Notiomystis cincta
AAAAAGGCGTTTAGAAAACCAGAAAATATTCGTTGATTTTAATTACCCGGCGACTCGCTTTAGCCATTAGAGGAACGAACAACCCGGCTGCTCGTAGTTCAGAAAGCGCGAGGGGCAGCGGGACACCCAGCAGAGACTCCCGCACCTCACCTACCAAACTGGCCGGAGAGCTGCTTTCTCCTCCGCTCGCTTCCTCGGGCAGCAGGGACAGGCCGGGCCACCGCGCTCCCCGGCAGCAGATGGGCTCCGGCGGCCCGGGAGCCACCGGCTCCGCCCCCTGCGCTCCCCGCGCCCGGCCCGGGCTCCCAGCTCGGCTCCGGAGTCCCGCGGTTTGCAAACCCCCGCCCGCCCGCGGCGCTGCCGGCCCTGCGCCCGAGGAGGTGCCGAGGGTGAGACTGCAGTGTGCTTGCTACGTGGGGAAACTGCGTCTTGCGCTGGCACTGAGAGCGCTAAAAGTGATGATCTAGAAGTTCAAAAGTACTTATATCTTAAACATTTCTTAGGGGACGCCATAAAAGTTTAGATAATTGCTCCTCTAAGTTTCCGAGGTACCAAATAACATTTTGTTGCCGGGTGGTTAGTTTGTAGGTCACAGTGAAACTTTCCTGTTGGGAATCTTCAGAGGAGTAAGAAAGAGCACGATTTAGGGTTTCTTTTTTCTCTTCTACCTACCCCACAAATCTTGGTGACTTCCTTACACCACCCTGAGGGGAATGCCTGATTCATTGAAGGACATCAATAGTAAGTCAGTCTCCATGAGCAGTAGGACTGAGACAAAAGTATTTAAAAAACAAACCAAAGGAAGTGCTACGAACGTGCCGCCTTTGAATAGACTTTTGCCAAACTTTTGTAAAGAGGAAAGCTGGGTTAAAAAAAGGTATTCACATTCAGTTGAAAAACCACTACAATGTTGTGTCTTGTGTGATTTCACAGAATCAGAGAATCATAGATTTCTCACTGACTATAAAGATCAAACACAAACCCATTGTGTATCTCCCATTCTTTCACATGACTCTGATTGATCTGAAAAATTCCTGACCTCATCATTGACTTCATAGAAATTTAACTATTGCATATCATGACAATTAGAGTCTGTTTGTCACTTTGCAACGACATCTTTGTGAGGCAAGCAATTGTTTTCTTTTCACACACAAGAGAGAAAAGAGAGATAGGAATACTGTTGTCAAGGTCACCCAGCAAAGGTAGAGCAAGGGTAAAACCTGAGCAGATGATGATGATCCTGTGGAAGGATGTGTTGTTTTGCAACACAGGTTTTACTCAGGGAAGCTTCAAGGCCTAAGGAGTTTTTCACTTGATCTCTCCTTTCTCTGGTTGTGTTCCCGTGGTGTGACTAAACACTTTAGAGCAGCCTTCCCAGATTTCTCTTTGTTTGATTCTGCAGTAAGACAAAATATCTTTCTTTACAATCTTCACCTTAGAAGGAAAAGTTTGTAGGTGATTGTGGAAATTTGACATGTTATATGAGCAGTGTTTAAATAACAATAGAAATAACCATATAAACAAGGCATCATTCATTTTCCTTACCAAAAATGATAATTATTGATTCCTTCCCTAGTTCACAAATCTTGTAGAGTTTTATTTCCATACATTATTCTTTTTTCTTACTTTTAAGTGTCATTTCTGCATGATCTGTGTCTGGATAATGCAGCTCTCAGAAAATACAGCTTCAATGACTCACATTCTTAAAATCAGGAGATAACGTCAAAGTTTTTATATGGAAACATCATTCAGACATAATTACAAGATTTGAAGGACTGGGTCCATAGAAAACAAAGTCAGAGGTATTTCAATTATTGAACAAAAATTACTGTTTCTAATCTAAGAAGAAACTGAGTTTGTCTTACAGTTGTGATTATGTTTTTCCTGAAAAGTGACATCTGCTCAAAGGATCAACAACCTTTTCTTTGTCCTCACTAATGTCCCATCTTGACTGATCTGAATTTACTTCAGTTTAAAAGCAGCATCTCTTTCAGTGAAGTAAACACTCTTTAAGCTGCTTCTGACCCAAAATTACAGTAGGAAAGTTTCTATACCACTTCATGGATTTTATTTTTCAGTGATAATAAAATACAAAATGAACTTACTGTATCATATCCCTTTTACAGGGCTGGCAATTGAGCAGCTGCTATGACCTTTTATTTTCTTTCTGTGAGGCTGGTTTTGGAGCTGGGTCAGCTCCTCTTGCTCACCAGTTTACCTGGGTGTGCATACTGGTGTACTGTCAGATGTGAGGAAGGAGGCAGGATGGAGTGACTGGGAGCGTGCAAAGATGCATATTTGTTCCTTTCTAGTTATGGAGTGGATAAACTGATCAAGAAACTCCATCCAAAAAGCTGATAGCTGACATTGGCAGTCCCCATCAGATAGGAAACTGAACTTCCTGTAAATTTAGAATATTTTTCTAGTTGATTTGCTTTGGATCTGATACACCCAGTATTTTTCTAGTCCACCTTACAACAAGGGCTGGGAGACTGTTGGGCAGTGTCAGTGCTTCACTTTGAAAACAGAAGTGTGACATCTTTGAAAATGTATGACATCTGTTTCAGGGCTTTCTGAGCACAGTTTTACTCTTTTCAAGACATGGCCCCCCCGAAATCTTGCATGTGGTTTTGGAGTTCTCAGTGAATGGTCAATATGGCCTTGACAGAGGTCAGTTACAAGCACAGCAACATGTATCTTGAAGTGATCAGTGTGCAGTGGCAGGAGTTACAGTGTTATTCATGTTTCATCTTCATTCGGGTCTATTACTGCTGAGTAACAAGCTGAAAATTGCAAGGCATTGGTGGTTTTGTACTCAGGTGAGGCATGTCACATAAGCAGCATAATCTCTGCTTTCTGAATTAAATTCTCATGGGACAGTAGCTCTCCTACAGTTTATATTCAGATAGAATTAACTTCATGAATGACCAGTTCCAGGATTTGGAGTCTGAGGTATCATTTTTGGGACTTTAATGACAGAGTCAAGTTTAAGAATTAGGGGTGGCCCCAGCTGTCACATACACATGGAGTACTTCTGTACACATGCAAAATAGTCTCCAAGCATGTTCACAGTCCAGACAAACTGCTTGTCCTCTGAACATGCACATAAAGTTTGCTTTACATACTGAGGAAACCTGTGGAGCATCTGGGATCACTTCTGCACACCAGCAGCCAGCTGTCACTTTGCATATTCACATCCTGGACCGTGCAACCTGTGTGCCTGAAGGTGTTTGTGCCCTGAAATATCCGACTGTAGATTTGGATATTGTTTAAATTTAAGAATCCTTTAGATTCAGTGTATCTGATTAGCTGGGTCAGTGTTATTGATCTCACAAGGACTGGGGACCTTCATAAATCAGTCTGTGCATCACTCAGGACATGAGAATAAGTGCATCACTGAATCATCAGGTTGTGTGTGTAAAGCATGACAGCACTTCTGCCCTGGGTAAAGAATTAGAAGCTATTTTCAGAATGAGAATATTGTGCCAGAGCCCTATTCTAAATCAGCAATAGCAAAGTTGTGCTGACATTAGGTCTGGGAATTGCTAAATTTAGGTGTGTGGACTGGTGTCAAAAATACTAGTAGCTGAGGGAGTGCTACTAAAAGCTTTGGTGTCCAAGTGCTTGTTGTAGTCATCAGAGCTGTGTATGGCAGGAGAGAACTACGTTTCCGGATTTTATTAGCTATTGGCCAAAGAAGCTGAACTTCTACAGGAGGCAGAGATAAATATTAGTCATAGAATAGTGTGGGTTGGAATGGACCCAAAAATCTTGTAGTCCAACTCCCCCTACCATGGCCAGGGAACCTTTCACTAGATCAGGTTGCTTAGAGCCCCATCCAGCCTGGCCTTGAACACATTCAGGGATGAGTAAGCCACAATTTCCCTGGACAACCTGTTCCAGTGCCTCAGCACCCTCACAGTAAAGAATTTCTCCCTGATACCTAATCTAATTCTGCCCTCAGCCAGTTCAAAACCATTGCTCCCTGTATGGTCACTACAGGCTTTGGTAAATGTCTCTCTCTTGTAAGACCCCCCTACAATTTGAAAGGCCATAAAAAAGTCTTCCCAGAGCCTTTGCTTTTCCAGACTGGACAACGATTTTCCCCTTTTATATGGCATAAGTAAGATCCATTGCAAAGGTTTCCATACGTTGTGTAAATGGAATATATAAGAAATTTCATAAAACAATGTAATATAAAACTTCTATTACAATTGAAAGAAGGTGATTTTGGTGAGTGTTACAGTAGACCATCAGCACATCTTTCCAGCCTAATTTCCAGGCTCATGAAAACTTACAACTGGTACAGGAAAAGAACTTGGAGCCTACACTTTAAAAAACAAACTGTGTTCTTTATCAATAGGCACAGAGAGCTGTTTTCTTTCACCAGACTTAATGAAAGTTCAGTCAGCAGGAGAAATTTCAAGAAGCCACAAGCCATTTCTTGTTTGCCATCATCTCTTTCAACTTTTACAAAATCTTTGTTTTCAGAGAAGTTTCCCTTTTGGGCAGATTGGCTCCAGCACTTACAAGTCTAATTACAGCCTAAAGGGTTGGAGAGACCTTTGAAGTGAAGTGTATGCTGCCATGTAGGGAGATCTGGCTGCTGATAGAAATCTGCATAGAATAGCAAGGGGAGATGTATTCCTACCATAGTTCCAAATATTTCTGGGAACTGGAAAAATTATTATGAATGGGAGAAAAAAATTCTTATTGTTACAATACAGTAGTTGACTGAGTGTTCTGGAGGCTTCCTGAAGTCTTTGGAGTCCTTGTGTCCTTGCTCCCAAAGAGTCTGTGAGGTAGAGAAAAGCTGAAAAAAGCACTCTTGATCTGTTTTCTTAAAAAATTTGCACTTAATCGAATATCAAAGAGCATTTAACAGTCACTTCTGCTATTATCTCTCATACCTGCTTGCTATTGGATGCTAGGGTTACTTTAATGCTCTTCAGAAATTCCAGGAATTCCTCAACTTGTTTTCTGTGCAGCTGTTCTGCTGCCTGTTGGCTCTAGGCAGGCTCCTGGAATGAAGCTGGCCACATGCACATCCTGGATGGTTGGTTTGGTTTAGGCACATGGGGTAATTGGCATCAGAAATGTGTGTGCTCCACTTGAAAAGCACTGAAAATTTCTGCAAGCCCATGGTCAATTGGGAGCAATCTCCCTCCTCTGCCTATCCAGGGCAGGGCTGAAGGTCTGCTCCATCCCACTCCCTGGTCCAGCTCAGGGTTTGCAGAGCACATGCAAATAAAGGCAGCTCTGTGTTGGCCTAGGACTGGATGCATCTCCTCTGAACAAGCTCATGTGGACTGGAAGTTTTATATGTTTGTTTCTCCCCTAACTATAGCTCGTTCACCTCTCCAGAAAACCTGACCTTGCTCTGACACGGCAGGTTGACAGTCCTTGGCCTTTATGTGTTTGCATGGAAGACATCTCAAAATCCCAGGCACAAGCCAAGGAGCAGAAGAAATTAGCCCTGTTATCAGTGCCAAGCTGAGGATGGGGAAGGAGAAGGAGAGGCTCTGGTGTGATTTTATACCACCTCAGTTCAGGTGGTGCTGCTTTCTCTGTAAAGGGCAGTACAGTCACGGTCTCCAGGCTGGGAAATCACTGAAAGAAACCAGGAGCAATCACACCTCTCAGAGTGTAAAATTCTCCAGAGAGCTGCCAAAGCCTTCCCTTTGCACATTCACACCAGTTTCAATGGAATCTGTTTTAAAACTCTGTAGTTAAAAACATACAGCTCCTGTGTGTCAATTAGCTCATGAAGGAGTGCTGAGCACTTCACATTGTTATTTACAACAGCACAAAGAGCAGGTCATGTTGCCTAATCAGATGTCAGTGACTTGCACCCACACTGAGCTGATCTAAATAATTGCATGGTTTGCAGGACAGCAGCAGACAGGACAGAGCAGATGGGAGATCACTCAGTCCCATGTAGTGAGTGATTCAATGGAGCAGTGATTTATCAATTGCACTGTGCAGTAAATCACTGCTGACTTTACTTCCTGCATTTAACAAGCTGCTCCTTAATTGGGAACGTAATAACTAGGTTTGGAAGATTTGTGACATAATCATGTTTAGAATTCTGTATTTACTTCTGAAAATTCATGTGGATTTTTTCATCCAGCAGGAACATTCTTTCCTCAAATGAGTTTAGAAAGGAATTTGTTTTACATAGTGTGACTTGTCTGTCCAGTAGCTCCTCTGTAGACTCTGCAAAGTTCCTGTGCATATGCAGATCATTCAATACACTGTTGCTGATCTTTCTCTGTAGCCTCTAG
Source organism: Notiomystis cincta (assembly GCA_013398075.1). Lineage (NCBI taxonomy): Eukaryota > Metazoa > Chordata > Aves > Passeriformes > Notiomystidae > Notiomystis > Notiomystis cincta. The sequence goes on from VZRX01010377.1 coordinate 25,256, forward strand.
TTGGAAGATGCTGATGCTTTATTTGCATTTCTGGTTATTACAAACTTGTCTTCAAAGACTGTTCCCTGGTTAATAGCCACGATGGACAAAGTAGTAGGGACAGTTTTGCCTTTATGGCACCTGACCTGCCTTAGAGCTAAATAATGTGATCCTGAGTGTGCTCTTCTTGGTAAAAGTGCCCGAGTTCTGTTTGTCTGTGCTGGCTCCCCCAGCAGTCTATCAGGCCAGACTTCCTGTGAGGGCAGAGGGCACCGAGAGCTCCACTTTGTAACAGCCGTGCCTGGTGCAGTGCTCTTACCTCTTCCAGGCAGCGCTGCAGCTGTGCCCAGCCCCAGCTCTGACTGCAAACACTGGAGTGGCAAACAAGGCATTTCCCACGTAGGCAAGGCTTGTGTAAGACCTGCAAGAGCCACTGAGGCTGATAAACCAAGCTCCCTATTCTTCTGGGGAGAAAAGGAGAGGAATGGCAGTCCTGGATGAGCCCAGAAAGCTCTCTGTCCCATTGTATTATCTTGGACATTCGCCATTAGCAGCTGCTTAGAGAAAATGTGAGAAACCCAAATGCTGGGTTTTGTGCTATCTTGGATTGTGAGAATTTCTCTCTGAGTTTCCTTCTGAGTAAAGTGGCCATCTGAACACAGTTTTCAGCTGGAGTCTACCCAACAGTTCTCTAAAGTTTCTTTCTAAGTTTGGAATATCCTTCAAGATTGTCTCTCCCTCTTTCTCTAAGTTTATCATTAAATTCTGCAAGCAGTGTTTCGGGGTGTGGCAGACAGGGTTGCCCAAAGTATAGCTTAGTAAATGGATGTGGATGTTGCTGAGGGCTGTGATTCCCAGTGCCTGCTGGGTGGAGTGTGGCAGCTGCAGATGGCAGGATCCTTGCCTGCCCCTCTGCCCCAGATTATGCGGCTGAGGAAGTGTGACACACAAAACCGGGATGTTTGTCTTCAGCCGTGGCAGTTCACAGCTTACTGATTGATGTAAATGTGCCAAGAAGAGATTAACTAAAGCATATTATGTGTTCCAGTTATTCTCATAAACTCCATTTGAGCTTGTCAGAATTTTCTTTCCCTGTTCCATTGCCGTTGTCACGTAACTAACACCTGGGTTTATTATCCTGAGGTCTCAAAGAATACTGATCCTTGAGGATGTTTAAAAGCAGGGTCTAAGATCTGTAAGAGTTTGGATTGGAGCGCCATAGATTTTAAGTCTGGCACAATGCTGTGTCCTATTACGGGAAGAAGCAGGTTTTCCAGGATGGAGTTTCCTTAGGGTCATATCTCAGACTGAAATCATAAAACCATAAATAATTTCAGTTGGAGAGGACCTTTAAGATCATTAAGTAACCACAGCACTGCCAAGGCCACCACTAAACCATGTTTCCAGGTGCCAGGTCTACACAACTTTTAAATCCCACCACTTTCCTGGGCAGCCTTTTCCAGTGCTTGAAATACAGACCCTCAATGGATGAGACATCATCACCAAATCTATCCTCTCCCTTCCAAGTGCAACATAAACTCAGGCCTTTACTAATAAAACTAATTCTTTGTTCTACCCAAATGGCCTTACAAAGTTTTGCAGAACAAAACTATCAAAGGCACATCTGCCATGAGAATCAAAACCACTGATGCTCCTCTCCTGGAGAAGTTGACAAGATAACATTCGTGTTGTCATTTGCATGAAGTAAACAATAGTTCTGTGTTCAGCTTTTGCATCCCAATCAAAAATTGCTCTATATGGCACAAAATGTCCTTGTAGGGACAGGAAGGGGCTGAGTGAGCACCACAGCCATGAGACACTTAAGCCACAGCACTACTGGAGGTGCTCTGGAGTAAGAGATTAAGGTGGTGTAGGAATCTGCAGGGGGCAGAGTCACATGTGCCTAAATCCTTCTCTGTCCCACCCAGACACCCACCAGCAAGGATACCCACCTGAGACTACAGAGAATTTTGGAGAGAGGCTGTGGGCATGGTTTAGGTTTACTCAGAGCCTGAGCTCTAGCAGTCAATTTGAATTCTCAGCAAAAATAGAATCCGTTAAGTTTCCTTTAACCTCCTTCGGGGTTTTATATTGCTGGTCTTGTTTGTCTGAAAGTTTCAGGGTTTTACTACTTTACCTTTTGATGTTATTAAAAAAGCACTTCACCACCCTGTGTGGGAAAATCCACAGCATTGTCAACTCTTATCAGATTTCTTGCTCAATGAGGTCAGCTGGTATCTGGATATTGTTGTATTGTGTCTACAAAGGAATGGAAGAAGCACACAGCATGTAATCTGAAAGCAGTTGCTGTTTTAAAAGTCAGGTTGGGCATAGAAAAAAAATGTTAAATCATTTTTTTGCAGAAATCAGAAACTATTATATATCTAGAGATTTCTTTACCTGCTCTGTTTTCAACTTTTAAGAAAAAGGCATCCAGGAAGAAATTACTGCCAGGACACAAACCCCCTGTGAATTTCCCACATGGGTAGGACATGCAAAATCTAAAAAGTGCTTGATTTTAGAGGCCTTATCTTTTGAATATCAGCTGTGAGTGATACACACACACACTGATCTGTGTATATGACTGATACATATTCATAATGTATGTTCTAGTCAGTACTAGCTAGAAACAAGTATGAGAGTAAATGTCAGTTAATACATTAATCACCTTTACTTTTGACATATGTGCATGTATTTATATTTCTACATTTTAAAAAGGAGTGAGCTTCCTTTGTCAGCTGGTAAACTTGAGTGCCCATGCTGGCTTCAGTTCAGCAGATCGAATCCATCCTTAAGCAAGTGTAGTGAAGAATTATATCTTCCTCCTCTGTCCTCACTTCAAATCCTTTTTGCAAGATGCTTTGTTGCTCTGCTAAATCTCCCTGGTGCTAGGAAATCACCATGTTTTCTTTTGACTGGGTAATATTTCTAAAGAAGAATATCGAAATGTGAGTAATTAAGTTAATTCTGTGGTCTGCATGTAAATACTCATGATCTCAAGCAAACAAGAGTGCTAAGAAATTGCATGGAAGTCTGCACAGTGTGGGAGCAGCCTGTTAACCTGCAGTGTCTCAGTTACATCAGATATTTCCCAAGCATTTGTGTGTAGTAGTTTCTATGGGTCTCAACTTACTACCAACCTACTACAGCCTGCTAGAATACGACCTAATACTAATAACTCTTAGCAGTTACATTATTTTTGTATGTAAGTTATTCACCTACTCTTAGCTAATTGATTATTCAATGCTGAGATATCACAGAGCTAAATATCTTTATCACCAAACAGAAACAGTGTGGCTGCAAGATTAAGACCAAAATCCCAAGGGAGGCTTGATGGGTAGTTCACAAATATGTTCACAGCTACATGGCCTCTTATTTTGGCCCTCAGTAAGGACCAGTCAGCAGCATCCACATTGTCTAAAGCTAGCTCAAATTTGGTTCAGAAATGCATCTTTTCAGTGTAGATGCACAGTTGAGATGAGAAATAACTCCTGCGTGACTTTTAGTCCTCTATTCATATTATTCCTTTGTGTAGGTGATTTGATTAATTTACCTCTCCATTAACAACTATGCTCTGGTTCCTATAATGTAGGCCAACTAATTAAGATATATAAAAATATTTCCCCAAGGTGATTTGTTTTGGGAACAATGAATGTGGGGCAATTCCTTTTATGTGAAGAGTTCAGATCATTTCAGAAGAAGTAAAATATTATAAATGGTGACTTTGGTGCTGAAATATATTTCTAACAAAGAAGCAGTTCTTCTCTTCAGAAGAACTTCCATAACAGCTGGAGCAAATCCATTTGACATTGCAGCAGGCAATTACAATAACTTCAGTAAAGGGCACTAATTTTAAGATGAGGTGGAGTGTACTACCTAAGTTCCTTATGCTTCTCAAAGTTAGTTGGGTTTTGTTTGCAGCCATGAAATGTACTTTAAGAACAATCGTTGTTCTTTCGAGGCCTTGCATTCACTGGGGGAAAAAAACCAGGGAGTGCAGGGCAGAGAAATCAGAACTGTTTTCTGTATCAGCTAACAAATACTGTATCAACTAACAACGAGTTGTGTTGAAACAAATGTTCTTAAGTCCAGAAGGATCTTTTATTACACTTTAGGAGGTAAAGCACAGCAACTGACTCATTGCTCAAATTTCATTTGAGCTGTTGCACAACCTCAGTTGAGAATACTTTTCTACTGAAAAAGGCCTTTTTAGCCCTGTGAGAAACAAAAAAAATATTCCTCTTAAATGCAATTGTGTAGGTGAATGGAAGTTTCTCCTACTCAGCCAGTATACTGATATGTTGTCATTTCTTTTCATTCCATAGCACAGAGATAATGTTGAGATTTTATGATTAGACCCATCTTAGAATTTCTTGTAGTGATTTCTAATTCAAAACTGGAGGTGATATTTATTGCTGATTCTGTTACTACTGGAACAGTGAGACTTTCATCATTTACTACCTACAAAGAAGATACCATTGCAAAAAATATAGTTTTGTTTTTATTTACAGTTGTTACGTTACATATTTACATTTGTTTACATTTACATTTTATTTACATTGTTTGATTTTATTTACATTCAGAAATTTCACAGTACTTAGAACTAGCCAGAATGGACCAGGGAGGTTTTTACCACTGTGCTCATTTTTGCAAGCTAGTAAATTATTCACTCTGACTTCCCTTTAGTCCAAGTCTATCCAATGTTGATATTTTTTCTGTGTTTATGTTTCCATTACACTACATAATGGTTCCTTCAGTCCTTACTATTGTGTTTGAAGCCTTGGGTATTAAAAGAGCCAGTATTTTCAATTTAAGTATCTCTCTATACGTATTAGATATATTTATAAAAGAGACGGGGGTGGGTTTTTTATTAATTTATTAAATTAAATATTTTGCTCTTGCATACCCATTTTCTGCTGTTCTGGCCTGTTTCATCTACTAGGCACCATGTGTTTTGGTAAGGCAGGTATGGAGAACTCAAGCACGAGTGCCCTTTCTGCTGGTTCCACACCTGTCCTGCAGTCAGGTTTTCTGCAGCACAATTATTTTGGAGCACCAGTTATGATTTATGCTGGGGGTCCTTTTCAGAAAAGCTCACTGGTTTATTCTAATTTATGGCTTCAGTTCCTCTTCTGGGAAAAGGCTCCCTTATCAGGACAGGCACCTATGGTAGCAAATCCTGGCACAGAAACAGGATCTGTGAATGGAGGTGAGCCAAAGAGTTTGTTACTGAAACACAGCTATGGAAACAAAAATCCTGAATTAGTTTATGCTACCATCTGAGCAGGATGCACAAATAGTAACTGTATGAGGACAAAGCCATTGAGATTTAGCCAGAGGAGATATTAATAGGTTGTGGTAATCTCTAGATAATATTCCTGCTTAGTGTTTCATTATATTTGATAGGGTTTTTTAAGACAGCACCTATTACAGCAGAGAAACCATCCTACCAAAATTATTGTGAGACAGACTTGCAGAATGACCTGACACCCTTGAGGAGCTTGGCCAACCATTCAGTTAGTTTCTTTTCCTTCTGTTATTAAGGAAGGAGGAAGAGTTACTGAAATTAAATGGTCTGGTATGTGTCTGCTTCATGGTCACTGTGGTGAGTACCTTCCTAGAAATGTACTCTCAGTTACCAGAAGAAGCCAGCTCAGAGAAATACCTATTGACAAAGTTTTGTTGCAACAATACAATACAGTACAGGGTAAGATTATATTTACAACGCTGCTAATTGCTATTTGCACAGTCCAAAGTAATATAAAAAGCTGCTTTTGATCTAAATACCAGCACAGGCAGGGGCTGATAGAGAAATGCATCTCTAAAAGTCAATGGTGCTAATTAATACTACACTTTACCTCAGTTTCAAGGTTTTACTTAGAACCTTGGCTAAAACCAAGTCTTTTCCCAATGCTTTGTTGTCCATTGCAGCTCCTACATTCCCAGCCTTGCTGAGGAGCTTCCTCCATGAAATAATTTTTTTTCTTCACTGCAGCATGGCATGACTAACTTGCCAGATGTCAGAGACAGCACTACTGACAAAGTAGTCTTATCATTCATATTGTCCTGGCACTGCGGGGCTTCTCAAAGCTGGGAGTGGTGGAAAGTGGCTCAATGTGTGAGATCTCAGCAGTGCTGCAGGGCCACAGGATATCACAGCTGCTGAAGTGAGAAAAACCTGCCCAAATGACACCTCTGTAAAATCTCACTTGTGGGAAATGTGATCTTAGTGTAGCCAAGGCCACAAGGTTTCCTTAGAAAAGCAGATCAATCATTCAATGAAATGTGACCTAGCTCATATACTGTAATTATGTTCTGTACCAAGAAGTTTCCTTTGCTGGAGGAACATCTGACAACATCGTATCAGTGAGTCTGCCTGGGATCCCTGCCACAAACCCCCTAATTCTGCCAAGCCAGGGTGGCAGCAGAGGCCCTGCTGTACACAGTGCTTCTCCAGCCAGTGGTGGCTGAGCTCCCTTTGCCAGGACACATTTAATTCCCTCCACAGAGGGAAAGCTGGCCTCCACCTCCTGAGCAGTGTTTGACATCACTATTTCCATGTCAGGAAAGCTACTGAGTCAGGTATTACTGAGACCAGAATATTTCACCTTTGGCTAACTCTTCTGGTTTGGTGGATCTCTTTGTTTTGTTGGGGAAGGAGCGAGTATACTCGAGTGGAATGAAGTTTTACTAGCAACAAGGATGCCTACAGGTAGGACCTTAGAGATTTCTCAGATTCTGACCTTTAGGTCAGATGCCTGATCCTTCACCATCCCTGCTGAGATACAGGATAAATGCACGCACTGGTATCAATGCCAAGCCTGCCTACACCTTACTGGCCTCAGACCGTGTGCTGCTCATGGCTGGCCACACTCCAGCTCCTCTGGACATTATTCCCTGGTGTCCTTTTGGTAGCCATGAGGTAGCCGTGCTTAAAGACTCCTGAGAAGCACAGACCAGGTAAAGAACACCAGGTTCTTGTCCTTTCCTACTGCTCAAACCTCTGGAGGAGCTACCCTCAAAACTTTGCTTGTAATGGTATTAAAGACAGCACTTTCTTGATAATATGGGGCAGTTGTTGCATAAAAAGAAAAAGATGAGAGATCTAATGTAAATTTATTTTAAAATCTAATTAGTTATTTGTCCAAAAGTGAATAGGTTGCATTCATGTTTCTGTGAAATAAGTCAGGTGTCTCCAAGATATATGTCTTCAAGTTACCTAGGAGCATGAAACCAATATCAGAATTGAAAAGTCCAAAATGTAGTAAAAATGTTTAATCTACTTTCATGTTTCCAGACTTCTGACATCATCCTGTTTCCTGTTTTTGCATTGTATTAAAGGATGGAAGTCTAGTCACTGATTTTTCTTATAAAAGAAATGAAACAGGAACATTAGCATAGCTCTGAAGTATAGCTTCATTTTATTTGGTATTGTTAGTTATTCTTAGAAGAGAAACCTTTTCCTTCTTGGGAATTTTTCTTTTCAGTTTGCAGGTATAAAAATGACAGAAGAATCCAAGATGAAGTTTAAAATGAGCTGAAAAGACTTACAGTCTAAGATGTGTTTAGGTCTTTTAATCTTATCCACAAGGCACAATATTGAAGAACTGAGGAATGACCTTCAGAGGATTTTTGTGTGTAGTCAAAGGCATAAACAGGAATATTCAAGGAATAGCATTTTTTTTTCCTTTCACATGTGCTTGGTTAACTCTATAACTCTCTACCTTTCTTGTCTTTCAGCCACATAATCAATGAGCTGATAGAAACAGAACGGGTTTATGTAGAAGAACTTCAAAGTATAATAGAGGTAAGAAACTCTCCTGAAATTACTTCTGGTGCTTAACCTCTAAGTCATCACTGCAGGTGCACATCCTTCACGGGCTGGGCACTCCCACCTCCTGTTTATAACACAAGGCTGTGTTGGCAAGATAGCTCAGCCTTGAAGACGGACAACGGGAAGGATGTTTTGAACATCTTTTCTCAGGGCTTAAAGAACAAGGCACCTTCTCTGGCCTGAGCCCACAGAGTGACAATTTGCATGGTTCTGAAAGTTATGGACAGAGAAAGAGTTAATAGTGTGTCTTTTCAAAATATTACCAATAGGTCTCAGAAGCAGCATCCTTGATGTCCATGGGGCCAGACACTAAATTCTGTGAATGTAGGTTTGCAAAATGATTGAGGAAAAGGAAGGTGCTTCTCCTGCTCTTCTTTATTGTCCCATATTGTGCTTGAAAAAGCAGCTCATGTTCTAAATATAATTCTTAAGCTTTTGAAGTGGAGAAGATAGCAGCATGCTCAGTGTGAGTGGATCCTGAGGTCCCTAATCTGTGGGAGGACAGAAGCTGAGTAGAGATCAATCACACTTATTTTTGAGAGGGACTTGAAGGACATGTTGTTGCTTCCCATGTGTTCCATGGGAGCTGGCAGCTCTGGTAATTGATATATTACTCTTGAGTTTAAAATCAGAATGTTTTTCTCTCAAAGTTATTATTGAAGAAACACTACCCAGTTTTTACAAGAAATAAAAAAATAGTCAATCCAAATACCATAGTTCAACAAATAAATCCAAACTAACTCTTGTGCAATGAAGCAGGATAACAAAAAGATACATGTCTGTCAATCTTAGCAGTCTCCATCCCTACATGACCCAAATGGCTTTTGAATCCTAGACACATCATTTAATCTATTTTTTATTAACCTTATAGCCTGTCCATTTGTGGTTAAAATGTGTTTGTGCAGTTATGGGGTAAAATCTCTGGGGAAAATCAGAAGCATCAGAAATTCATGGGAGCAACAAAGCAGCAGGCATGGGAGAAGCCTTTGTTTGCTCTGTGGAGAACAAAAGCACAGGGACTTTGGGGCTTTCCAGTGCCTTGAACACAATACTTCTTCCCTGGTAAAAACAGGCTGGTTTTATTTTCCACTCTTTGCTGCAGGGATATGCTTCAGAAATGGACAATCCCAGTTTAGTACATCTGATTCCATCTGCACTTCAGAACAAGAAGGAAATTCTTTTTGGGAACCTCCCAGAAATCTACGATTTCCACAACAGGTAGATGGGAACCGGGGGCTGTCCTGCATCCTCAGGTGCCACCATCATGTCCAGTCCTGTTCCGTCGGGTGCTTTGTCACGCTCACACGTACACTGGCAGGAAAAGTCCTCCTCACTCTGCCTCTGGGTGTGTCCTGCAAAACCCACGTGTAGAGAACACCTCTGAGATCATCTGTTTAATCTTTTTTTTGGTGAAGATTGTACCCTTTCTGCATTTACTAGTGGTTTCCTCTGGCAGGATCCATTTTGAATGTCCCTTGTGGTCAGTATTTTACTACCTCTCTTGCTACACTGGTAGATGTCATAGGATTAATCCTGATATTTTTTGCCTGGCAAACTCCTCTGTGAGGAAGTTTTCTTAGTGTTCAGCTTATTTGTCCAGTATTTCTGTTGTCAGATCAGCAGATGTTATATATTTATAGAACTTTTCTTTTTATCCTTCATATAAGATAACAAACCTTTCCAGAAGCCATGTCCTTACTGTGGACAAGGAAATCCAGAGCCCATAACTACAGAATACTAGTTATGAACAAAGATTAACCTTTTTGCAGTCAGCTTTCAAAACACAAAGCTTCGGGCAACTTCTGTAAATTTTCTGCTTTCCCAGCCTTGCTTAAGCAAAACTGGCTGTAACCAAAGTGGGAATTTAGGAATTCCTTTGAATAATAATTGTCTGTAAGATGTAACAAACAGTTGAACAAAATAAATTTTAAAAATCTCTTTTGCAAGTTTTCATATTATGCAAGAGTAATTAGTACATAGTAGAAAAATTATTTTCCAGTTTATGTATTATTTTGAAAGATTGTGTTTTCCATTTGGAGAAAGATATTCCTCTCCCTTTGCAAGCCCAAGCTTTCTTTCCCTGAAGGATTAGTGCATTGACTGTCACTGCAGAAGCCTTTAGACTACATCCCATATTTTCACTGCTTGCTGATTGAGCAACTGCATCTGACAGAGCGTTCCTGTCTTTTCTAGTTGTTCTGAAAAAACCTCATACCCAAATGGAAAGCAGGAATTTGGGCTACAGATTGGAAACAAATTTCAATAGCCAGAGGAATCAGATGTAGCAGATGCTTGTGAGCAGAGAAAACATGATAATATTTGTGATTTGGGGAATCAGGTGACAGACACATCCCATTTTTCTAAAATATATATTTCTTGGTGTGTCAGAACTCTTACCTTCCCCATTGAATCTTCATATTACAAAAATGAAGAATTTAAGTTGGATTTACACAGAAGCTAGCATAAAATGTGAGGGGGATTTTACATTACTCTTTGTTCTTTTTTTCTCCCTCTCAGGATTTTCCTTAAGGAGATAGAAAATTGCATTGAAAACCCTGAGCTTCTTGCCCGATGCTTTTTGAAAAGAGTAAGTATATTCTTTTGTAGGTTTGAATAAATATGTATGGTCTTATCCTACAGTACCTAAAGATTTACTCCTATCTTTTCACTCTGTTTGCTTTTGTGAATGAGGGAAACTCCTCTAAGCAGATATTCCCAAATTAAGCCACCAAGCACGTATTCTGATATTTGACCCTTTACCTGGTTTACTGACAGGAAGAGAACTCTTACCAGTGTTTTACAAGTATTTTAAGTCCCATTTAAAAGAAAAAACCCAACAAATAACAGTGATCCAATTTTTGCATGCTGTTCACATCTGGTGCAGGAGTCTGATGTAACCCAGCCACCACCCTGCAGTAAACAGGCAGAGCACGGTATCGGTGTCGCAGCAGGTCGCTCTCAGTGCAGACAATACATCCTGTTCCTGCTTTATCTTATCTCTCTCTTCTCTGCACCATTCAAGACTAGACCTGGCTCCCCTAGAACTGGCCCAGCAGAGTCTGCTGCTGTCCTTGCATGGACCCCTCCAGCTCCATAAGACTCTGTGAGGTCGATTCCCTTTTCTTTGTCACATAATTCAGCAGGTGGGGTTCTCCCACTCTCAGTGCCCGAGTGCTGCAGCTCTCTCCAAGAGCTCCCAGTGATGTTCCTCCTCCACCTCCTCCCCCAGTCAGCCTGACCATTAGTTCTTTCCTGCCACACAACCGAAGGTGCATGTTTATATAGCACTCCTTCAGAGGCCCTACTAATGAGAGAAAAAAATCTGTTTTGGTGGTTTGCTACCTCTTTCAGAGTTTGACAAAACTGTGAATAAGACTCTGTTTTGCACAGGAAATGGAAGTGGCATGAGAAATGGGAAAATCTGTCCACTGTAGTCAAAGGTACCTCCTGCTTCTACTGCACATTACAGGTAGCATTTGCTGCTTTTCCAGAGCACACATTAAATACACACAGATTTGGATGAACCAGTCAGAGGTGCTGAGCACTGCCACATTTACTAAGATTTAATGGGAATTGTGAGCATGTGATACTTGCAAAGGGTATGCTTCCAATTAACAAACAGGTCAGGCTGGAGAGAATCATACAAGTGTAAATGTGATTATATGTCCACTGGATTATTTTCTGTTTAACAGCGAAGCATTTAGAGCTTGAGTAAATGACACTACTAAGGCATATGTTGTTATCCTAGGATTCTGATGCTGGTCAGGAAAATATTGTGGTGAAATCATTATGCAAAAGAGGATAAGCAGTCTTTGAAGAATGCAGACCTTTGAAACCCAAGAAATGTAAAATAGTCCATGTGTTGCATATATTCCTAAAGAATGCAAGCTAAATAAAAATTCTTGGTATAGAATTGTTCCTATGATTTTGCAGAAGGTTAAAATTCCATATTTAAATATTGTAGCTTATGTCTCTCTGTAAAAACAGCTGTTGAGCCCACTTCTCCTCACTATTCTACCAATATGAAAGCAGCACTAAAGCTGGGGTTTAGGTATGAAGTGAAAGAAAACCAGTTCCTCTGTCACCTTAGCTCATCAGTTTCTGTGGCCTGGTCAAACTCCACTAAATCTATCAAATAAGAGGTTAAATCATGCATTTGCTTTCTCCTTAATACAAATTTCACATTAAGAAAGCACAAGCTTCTCTCTTGAGATGTCTCTGCTCACACAGTAGCACCTTTGATTCGAGAACTTGCCCTTATGTTCTGTTTTTAGAAGAAGCCACATAAAGTCCAGAAATGTGTTGTTTCTGTTGGACTGCCTTTAGGAGGCACAAACAAAAGTCTGGTTGTGTGTTTGTGTTCCCCATGATTTGGCAGCTTTTTTATGCCTTCCTGCTGAGCAGTGGCTGCTGGCTGCCCTGTGAGTTATGCCTGTGCTTGCTGTGACGGGGGGGAAACAGAAGCAGCTGCTGTTCCAAGTGATGCCAAGTTCTGGGAGGAAACTCACATTGTTGCAGGTTCTCCTTCATTGTATGGATGTGACCACCTTGCCACAACAACAGGGTGGGCCTAAGATTAGAAACAGACAGCTTTATTTAGATTCATATTTTGAAAAGTTTTACCCTGCCTGATCACACTGAGCCTTTTCAGGCCTGATTCCAGAGCTGCTTGAAAGTATCCTTAGAGCTGCAGTGAGACACTCTGGTGCCAGAGCCACTCCATCCCCTGCCAGTCATTCCTCTGCCATGTCTCCACATACTCTCCCACCTCCACCAGTGCCACCTGATCAGCTGTCACCAGGAATGTGAATCCTGCATCTCAGGAGGTGGGAGAAACAGGCTGTGGAGTCTCTCTCTGGCTTTGTCTCCTGGAACACCTGATAGCAGAATCTGGTAAAATATGAGCCAGAAATTCCTTTCTTGTTCTCCTTCCCACCTTGCCTGACCTCATTTAGGGCATGATTGTCACATGAACTAAATTACAAGTGAGCCAGCTCGACTTCACCCACATAGCAGCTATTTTGCCATCACCAAGATGCTTGACCTTAAAGCTCTGCATGGTCAAGGACTACCCAGCTTTCAAAGACAGTAGGGATGTGTACTGAATACCTTGCAGAAAGGGTCTTCTGGTGTTTAATCAGCAGCAGGAGGGACACTCTGGGCTGATCTGCTGTACAAAGGGCTGTGAAGAAGGAAAGCTTACCAAACTAAGGCAAGAATGCCCAGGATAAAACCAAAGGTGTGTCAGACTGCTCACCAAAATGTGGCAGGTGATGTGTCTGGCAGGAGTGATTCACTGTGGATTACCACTATTTACTTATTCATATTGCTAACCTTAAAAAAGGGAATAGTTTAATAGGAGCCAGCAGTTGGGGTATTTGGTCATTCAGGAAGAAAGAAGCATTTACAAAAGGAATCTACCTGTGAAAGGACAGCAGCAGCTGACTAGAAACCTGTGAGTTGGATTCAAAGGGCTAAATTCTAATCTGATGAGAAATTATTCATAAATCAGCAGTCAAATAGATAATTGGAACTATGCATATATGCCATGTGCATTGGAACTTACAGAGCTCTCAGGGTCCAAAGCAGTGTGGAAAGGAAAAGTGTTGCAGGAGAAAGGAGCATGGTGTAAAAGTACCAGCAAGAAGTCAGAACCTTTGCATGTGAAAATAGAGATGTGTGGAATATTTAAGACTGGGGTTTGAATAATGAGACAATCAATTATTTCTTGTCATTTTAGAGTCTCAGCCTAATAATTTCATCAGGAATTTTCTATTCCTAACGCTATTGCAAAACTTAAAGCTGTAATTAAAGTTGTAAGTATCTGAGCAGGTGTCACTTATTTAGGCAGCAGTAGATAGCATTGGCACAAGGTGGTTCCACTATGGCAAATTACTGGTAAATTGTTGGTTATTGTACCTTTTCTTTAAGTTTAAATTGGTTCTTTTCTCTTATTCCTAATAATTCTCTTGCCTGTTACTGTCTCTGTTCTTCTTATCCAGTCCAGTTAGGTTTCTGTGGGCCAGGAAGAGATTGTAATACTTGATTATGCTTTGTTGCTATTTTTAGTTGTGTGGGGTTTACCCCCTGCTAACCTCCCTCCAGGGCAACATGTATAAACAATTCTATTTTTGTGAAGAAAACTCTGCACCTATTTTGAAACAGAACCATTAATACTCCATTGAGTTGCAACAGAAGTTTTTGTGTTGCATAATTCTTAGCACAGTGTGGTGTTACGTGGCACAGCTCTGATTTCACAGCTGATTCATCAGGGTGATGTCAGGATGGGTCTGTAGGGGAAGACAACAACAGCACTGATTTCTTGTAGCAACTGTACAAAAGGAAATGATTTCCCTGCAGCAGGACTGTACAGGAACTGCCTGGGGGGCTCAAAGAGCAGTGGCAAGATCCAGGAATTCCTGAGATTTATTTTTGGTGTTTTCTTTGATTTGCCGAGGTCACATCCACCAGGGGAGGAGCAGAGGAAGGTGGGAAGCTCCTGGCTGGTCGGGCACTGCCCTGTGGCTGCTTGGCTCCGGGGCCAGCCGGGGGCACAGCGAGCACAGGAACACCCAGCTCTGCACCACCCACGCAGCCCAGGGAGCCCAGAGCAGCCCTCGTTGGGCTTTTGGGGAGATTGTCTCTGTTTTCACTGAAGTCAGTGAGATTTTTACCACGGAACTCAGTGAGAGCACTTGGAGTGTGGCCAAAGCTAAATAAAGCGAATCCACCCACTTCTAATTTGGACAGGACAGGGTTTAACTACATCCCTCTGCCTGGCCTGGGACATCAAAAAGACAAACTTCCTCCTTTTAAATTAGACTTTGTACTATTGAGAGCCAACACTATTTTCAAAGTGTGTTGAACAGGTAAACCTTAGCCACATAGTGACCATCATTAACAATTACAGTCTGTGCCGGTATTGTTAATAAAATTGTTAATAAAATTTAAATTTCTAATGTTTCTTTTTTATTCTTTTTTCCCCCCAAACCATCAATTCACCTCTCTGAAAAAGATACCAGTTTTGCAGTTAGATTATGTATCTTCCAATCTGCAGTCTCCTTGCTTTGTGTGAAGAGTGAGGATAAAAACATCTCACTTTCAGGTGTATTTAACTTAATCAGAGGTAAAAAGCAAGTTTGGTGGTTTCAGTATGTTTTTACACACAGAATTATTACCTGTAATAATTATTTCATGTCTTAGGATGGAAGGTAAGAGAAAGTATGATTCAAGAAAGACCCTCTGTGGATTCTTTCTCCTTCCCTTACCTAAACTCTTCTTTTCTTGCAGAAGGAGGACCTCCAAATATATGAAAAGTACTGTCAGAACAAACCAAGGTCTGAAGCTCTCTGGAGACAGTGTGGAGACAGCATCTTTTTTCAGGTGGAATTTCATTGCAGACTAGCAGTGCAAGACCCTCAAAGCCCATTTTCCTTCTGTATCTCTATTCTTTAGAAAACCTAGACTTTTCTGCATGCTTCTTATACTGAGGGCAGGTGCCCAGTGTGTGTCAAGGTGTTCTCTAGAGGAGCAGGCAGAGCAGTGGGTTGATTTCCTGGACAGGAGCCTGACTCTGCAGGCTATACCCACACCAAACAAGTGCTGGCTTCTTAGCAAACCCCAGCTGATTGCAATCTCAGCAGCAGGGAATGCCAGATTTCAACACCATGTTGAACCTAAACATTAGCTCTTGTTTAGATATATTTTCACTGTGGCATAAGTAACCTGAAATTCCTATGCAGATGGAACAAATTTCTCTCTCACTTAATTCACAGACATATAATCTTCAGATTGCCAAAGGATAATGAACTTGGTGACTTGCCTGTGTTTCAAGAAACAATTTTATTTTTCTTCTGTGCTGTCTCCTACAGGAATGTCAGCGTAAATTGGATCATAAGCTCTCACTTGATGCTTATCTCTTAAAGCCAGTTCAGAGAATCACCAAATACCAGCTGCTGCTAAAGGTAAGTTCTCCATGACGATACAAAGAATTCCAATGCACAGCTTGTTTTACTTCCAGACTTGCATATCAGTCAGGACTACCTGGAAATAAATCCTCACTCAGTTCTTCAGCAAATACTCAGCATTTTTGAGTTGTAAAATGGTAGAAAACAGTCTTGTACAGGGACTTGTATTTTAGATTGGGAACTGCTGTTACTTAGCAGTACTTAAATACTAAGTAATAGCAGTATGTTATTATATGTATAGCTCTCTCTATATAAAGTAAGGTATTTTACATAGTAAGTATTTTATTTTCCTATTTATTGTTTTATTTATCTTTAAATAAATGGGCTTGGCTTTATGGGATCAGTCTTAAAATTTGAAAACAGGAACTGATGTCTTAAATCCTGTCTCTATCATCTGTCCCTGTTTAACAAAACTCTTTCAGCTCTCTGAACTGATATTTTCCCATGGTTGTGACTCAAACCGTTCAGAGGGAGCCACTCCCTTTTGCTGCTTCTTTTTGAAAGACACAGCTAGGAACAAATTGTCTGTCATTTTTCCACAGGATGAATATGTGAACTTCCCTCTTGATTTGGCTGGAACCACGAGTGGTCCATGCTTGAAATTCTAGTCTGAACTGGGCAATAGGAAATATATACACTAAAAAAAATGGATTTCTTTTATTTTTAAGGTGGTGGCCTTAATTTCTGTCTTCATTTCCTCAGTTCTTAAAAATAATATTTACTGACTTTCCCTATGAGAAGGTCATGAAGGTGAATTACATGCTCTTCTGAAGCCTCTGGGCTTTATGTAGTGTTGTGTACTGTCATGAAATTTAGCATTGAAATTTGCAATGAAGATTTTAGGTTGCCATTTAACTTGCTAATGGCTACCATGGCACTGCTCAGATTGTGCCAGTATAAGCCATGGGAGAACCTGGTTGGCCATTTTTGTGCCATATTTCCATGAACTGCTTATTGACTTCATGTAAAACTATAGAATCCAAATATTGAACAGAGATATTGACAAGGATGCAACTTCATTGATTCCAGCAGAGTTATATCAGTGTAGTTTAGAAATCAATTTGAATTCTATTTCTTGAAACTATTCAGTGAGAAGGGAAAAAATATCAAGGTCTCCAGGAAAGCAAGAGTAAACCAGGTTTTACTTTTAATTTGTAATATGTCTGTAAATAAACCCAAGATTAGATCAAGGAGCAAAATTCTCAAGCAAAACAGGTCTCAGCCATTGGGTTTTGAAGCTGGTCAGACCAGTTTCGTGCTTAGCAACAACACATTGGCACTGGCATTAACTTTGTCAGGGTTTATGAGATCTGTGAAGATGGTGTGCTCCTTCCCTGGCTGCAGGAGCATTTAAAAGTGTAGAAAAATGGAAGGCAGTGAAAAATTGGCAACAGACAGGTGCTTAAGAAGCTGTGTGCCTTGAATGGTGGGCAGATTGGATTTCAATTTTGGGTTACAATTATTGCAACCCTCTGGTTTCAATCAGTTTAGCTAATATGCTGATGCTGACAAAAGCAGCATGCTCACTCTGCAGAGATCCATCCTCATCCTAGAAAATGTGCAGCAGGTACTACAGAAATGCATCCTGCTTTTGCCTTCTAATTCTTGGCTACCCAAGCACTTGAGGAGAGACTGCTGCTGTTTGGGGTTTGCAGGAACTACCTTTTTGCAGCCCTCTTTTGCAGGAACACAAGTGCCACAGCTTTTGGATTAAAATATTTCCAAACTAAAAACTTGGAATGTCAAACTTGCCAAATTCAGACTAGAAATTAATTCATATTTTTAGCAGTGGTTATAAGTCCCTCGTGTAACTAATTGCAAAGGAAAATGGGGAATTCTCTAACACCTGAAACAATTACATTGAATTTCTTTTCTAGCAGATGTGAAGAAAAAAAACCTGGATGTAATTTTATGATATGCAAGGTATTAATTGTAAATGTATCAGAATGGTTCTGTCTCATCTTAAATGAACCCTTAAAACTTGAAAATGTTCAAAAGATCAAAATGTGTGTCCTCAATGACCACCTGGTGAATGTTATGTTTGATTTTGTTTGAGGGTTTTTGTTCCCCTTTTGTTTTCTTCTAGTTCTGCTACTTTGTGTATGCAGAACAAATTCCAGGGAGGATTGTCTTATGTTGTCTTCTGGTATAAGAAGTTCTCAAGTATTTCCCATACCTTTTTTTAATCAGGAAATGCTGAAGTGCAGCAAGAACTCAGAAGGTACTGCTGAACTGGAAGAAGCCCTGGCCACAATGCTTGATATCATCAAATCTGTAAATGATTCCATGCACCAGATAGCAATCACAGGATATGAGGTAATTGCTGCTGCTGCTCCTGCTCTGGTCTGAGCCATCCCATGTTCCTGTCAGCACTGATCATGCTGTGCCCATGGCTGGTGCTGTGCTTTGCAGAGCCTGTGCCACATTCCTAAAGGATGTCATTCAGTGGCATGTTGTGATGACCAAAAATACACCTCAGCATACCTGTCACGTGGAGGGGTGTGAATACGGGGACATAGTGGGACAAATACAGGACTTTTGAGTAATTACACTCAAAACTTGTTTGTAGGTGAGAGGTACAAGTGTGGCAGAAGTAACTTAAGAAATTTGCTGAAGCTTTGTGACTGCTGTGTGACTCAAGTGTTTTCAAACCTTTTGCACTTAGGGAGGAAAATTTGGCTTCCATTTAAAGTGGGTAATGGAAACTGTGCCAGTGACTGGCAAGCTTGTTATCTGAATTGTGAAATAACAACCATGGTACAAATCAAAGGGCACAAATATATATCTCTGCAGAATCTCCATTGAAGTCGTATGACTTTCAAGAACTAGTGCTGACTACATTAAATGAGCCCTTAAGAGAGAAGTGGAAGTGATTGATACATAAAGGAGAAACAGGCCCAGCAAAATGAGGACTGAGAATCAAGTGGTTGCCCATTTTGAAATAGCTGCAGGGTGAAAATGTCAAGAAAGAAACAATATACTGGGAATTGTTCAAGAATTCTCATATGACAATAACAGGCTTTAATCCAGAAAAACTATTTTATGTGGAATCTGACTGCCTGAGAAGGAGCTGGGGTCTACACAGACAATGTCTGGGTAGGAAGAGTTATTCTGCTTTTCAGGATGGGTGTGACCTCAGGAGTTTTGATTTCTATAGTTCTCTTTTGTGCAAGTGCATCTGCATCTGGTAGCTGAGGCACCTGTGCCTGCTGCCAACATGATTTTATAAATAAATTTAACTGCTTGCTCATTTAACTGCTTGTCAGAGATTGACTGGTGCACAGAGCTGGAGATGCTCCTGTGGAGTGTGCATTCCATTTGGGATGAGAATGGGAGTTCTTCCTGCAGTGGCTGTACTGGGTGGAAGGTGAAGCAGTGGCCACCTCACTGTACTGGCAAACACTGAATAGGTGTGGTCATTGTGGATCAGAGAAACACCACAGGTCATAAATACAATCTTAGATCTCCTAAACCTGACAGACTTAAATAAAGCAGCATATACTTAATCCATTCTGATCATGGCTAAATCTGAGTGTCTCAGAAATTCATTTTAGAAAAACTCTTTAGAGCCTGTATATTATTATAGCAGACTTGAACCAGTCAATGTGGGCATGGGAAGCTCATGGATACAGAACACCTTTTACCTCCCCAGCTTCCACTGTTTCTTATTCATTTCCAAAGAGAAAGGCAGCTTTCTGCTTGTGTTTTTCAGTTTAAATGTATGTAGTTACAACAATTTAGCAAAAAATTTGTTTTGAAACAGTTCTGTAAAGGGATGGGCAGAAGAGCTTCTCCAAGAAAAGTAACACATTATCCTGAGCAAGGGGGATTTATCCAGGTTCCTGTCCATATAAATGTTGAGGTCATCTTTTTGTCTATTCCTTGCTGTAAAGTGTGACTAGTTTTGTACTCAGGAACTCAACAGAACATTCCTGTTCCTTTTCAACTTTTACTTTTGAGTTTTCCAGCCTTTCATGGAATGCCAGATAGTAACTCCAAGGATGAGATTTTTGCCCCTGCTTTCTTAGCTGAACTGCAAAATGTGGCAAAGTGGGACATGGCCACTGTTTAGCCCAGTGCTGACAGCATTCCTGAGATGGTTTCTTACATGATTATTAAATGGGGTGAAAGTGTGAAAGAGGATGCACCCAATAATTTCTTCTCCCTGTTCCACCTGTCCCAGGTGCTCAGCTGTGGTGCCAAATGAACACCTCCCATAGCTGATGAAACCACACCCCATCTTGTGGAGTCTTTCCCACACAGCCATGATAGAAATACTTGCCTGGAAAGCCTTTCAGAGAGGGATGTTATGCCAGTAGGAAAGCAAGTTTTGTGACAGCTGATGAATGCTCCTAATTGCATTGGATATTCTGTTTATTGGACTTGGGCACATGCAGATTTGAGGAGCATTACACGTGTGTAAGAAATTGCTAACATGTAAATCTGGGGTTGGTTTGGTATGTGTTTTTTATTTTTAGGCAAAACCACAAAAAAAAAAAAA
>VZRX01010377.1:45623-110099 GCA_013398075.1 Notiomystis cincta
TGTGTTTTTTGTTTTAAGCAAAAACAAAAAAAAAAAAAAAAAAAAAAAAAAAAAAAAAAGTAGAATAAAGCTTGGAAAGCAGAAGTTTTAGATGTGTTTCCTACTATCATCCTAACATTGGTACACAATCTGGCCTGGGTAGTTTGTCCATGAGTTATGATGAGAATTCTTATAAATTATCATATGTATCTCTCATCTTCCATAAACATGGAACTATTGTTCTAACACAGAATAATTATACTTGAGCTAGAGATCAAATCCTTCACTTTAAATAAACTTCCTTTAGGATAAAATATTGCTGTCCCCTAGCAGAAATTACCAGAAACAGTGTCCTGTTTGCTTCCTACTCTGAAGAGAGTGCAGAGCTTGTGGGCTAATATTCAAAGTCTCCTGTGGGATTGCTGCAGACTGCCATCCCTGTCTGTCTCTTTCTCTCTGCAGTGGCAGCTTCCCACTTCACTCACTATTATCCCAATCCCAGATTCAAGGTTGGAGAGACAGACCTATCACAAGAGTTGAACTGAGCTTCTGGATCTCAGTGCTGTATTGAATCCTGGAGTGACAGGAGCCTCTCATCAGAGCTATGTAGACAATATGTTCTTTTTGTTGTTGTTTTCTAGTTTAGCATTACATATCAATGTGCTTTTCACAGGCTTGCACTTCATAGCTACCTGCACATGTAAATGCAAACACCCACAGTCTTGCATGCACAAAGCAAAGATCCAGGTCTGTTAGAGGTGACAGACTTATCTAAATTGCTGAGGTTTTCTAAATGGTTTGGAGAGTTGAATAATACCCTGATATACAGTGTAAAAGTACCTAATAAAGCTCTGGTTTTGCAGTTGAATGTAAGGTAGATGAGGGGGAGTGAGAGGGAAAACAGGTTGCAATTCTTAGTATAAGAAATTAATTAGACATTCCCACGTGGAGCCAATGTCTTTACCTTATAATCAACAGAACATGCAAATGCTTTAATAATGCACTGGGCTTCTTCCCTCAACATTATACGAAGCACTCCTAGGAAAACTTGCTGTTAAGATTATTATGATTATCATTATTTGTTGAATCCCATTACCATATAGATGTTGCTGTGTCTTACATCCACATGCTCCTCCACTCCTAACATGGAACTGTTCTGGTGGCATCTGAGCTAAATATGTATCTCAGTTGAAGTATTTACTATCAGTGGTCTTCAGACAAGAGCTGTAATTTAGAAAGGTCTGGTTCCTGCCTAGTTTCACTCTCCCTTGGGTGCTTTTATGGCTCCTTGGTGAATTCATTCCTTCTTTGCCCAAGGCTGTGCAGTGTTGCATAGTTTGCAGATGGTGAGCCAAGAAAATATTGACAAAGCTTGTAAAGACTATTTCGAAACAGGAGGGAATTACATACCTACATAGCTCTAGGCACTGATCTGTGACTTCAGGCATCTAAGCTCTTTCAAGGTTTTGCCCAGGGATGGAGGAAGGTTGTACAAGAGTGGAAAGGGAAACCAGATCTTCCAGAGTCACAGCCTTTGTTTGGGTACTAGACTGCACTGGGCCTTCATGTTGCCTTGGAGTCAGGAGCCTTGAAACCCTGTTTTTGTCAGAAAAAGCTTCCTCTGAGGTCACCAGAGGAGACAGCCTGTGTGTCACATCCAAAGAGATCCTGAGATGGATCTTAAATGCCAGCTGTGAGTGGGGAGATAAACTGGGAATTATGGACACAGAAACCAGTGAGTTAATGGAATAGCACACAGGCTTAGCAAGGGGACATGTGCACTCCCCAGCACAAGAGATGCCTCTGCCTGGAATCTTAAACACCACCAGAGGAATAAATTGTGCCTGGGACTACCCTGGCTTGAATGTGATGTATGCTCTCTCTTTTCCTTGCTTGCTAGGGGGATGTCAGTGAGCTTGGCAAGCTGTTGATGCAGGGCTCCTTCAACGTATGGACTGACCACAAGAAGGGGCACAACAAGGTGAAGGACTTGGCTAGATTCAAACCAATGCAGAGACACCTCTTCCTCTATACAAAGATGCTCCTTTTCTGCAAGAAACGGGAGGAGAACACTGATGGCCATGAGAAGACAGCTTCATACAGCTTTAAAAATTCATTGAAGGTAATAAATGCAGTAATGGTGGGGGAGGGAAATAAGTCCACAAGATGAGGATGTTTCTATAAGGGTATTTGTAGAAGGTGCACATATCTGGAGCTGTCTTGCACCCCTGAGTGACTGACAGCTCCCATTTAGTTTTGGGCTGGAGGCAGACCAAGCCATATGTCCTGCAACTCCAGATGTGAACCTTGTTCTTTGCAACTTGGTACAAATGGACACCTTGTGTGTTCTTGCCCAGCATCCCATAAAGAGAAGCCAGACTGAATGGACCTGCATCTATCATTGTTCTGCCTATGGGCATCCTCCAAGTGCAGTTCTATTGCAAGTTTTACCACTGACACAGCTGAGCAGATATATTCCATGACAGTAACAGCTACAGATGAATCAGTGCAGCAGAAGTGCCCTTTTATTTGCAAGAGCAAAATTTCCAGATATGAGTCAGGACATTTTAAGGTGGGAATCACAAGTAGGCCACATTTTCCCTCTGAGCACACTGGTGTGACACTCGTGACTTTAGTCAGCAAACACAGATCATCAAGTGTAATGTTCCAAACCTATTACAGGGTACCCAGGCAGGAATCAAGGCTTGAACCAATTCATATAAACACTTGAAGTTTCCTTCTGTAGAGATAGAAGGAATGGTGGCATAAGACTGTCTAAATCTTTAAATTAATGCTCATGTGAATGATAACAAGAGGCATGAACAAATACAGGAAGAAGATGAGAAGCTGGTTAGTAGCAGCTAAACTTCAAAATTGTGTTTAAGAACTTATCCATAGATAAAGCAATAAAAGAAAAGAGGATAAATTCATGATCAGATATTAGCTTGGGTTAATTTTGAACATTCTTTTTCCCTTTAGCAATCAAAAAAATGAATGACAAATTAGATATTGAGAAATAACATGCTCTGAATTTTACTTTTAATGACTCCCAAAGGTGTCAGAAGTGAATGCAGCCTTTTAAAAATGCTTCTCAGAGGATCAAGTTTAAAGACTTATATTTTCCAGATTCCAGCTTCTTCTTTTCTATTTTGAAAAACAGATGAGCACTGTGGGCATTACAGAAAATGTAAAAGGGGATAATAAGAAGTTTGAGATCTGGTATAATGGCAGAGAAGAAGTCTATATCATTCAGGTAATGACAATCCTTTTTGTTTCCATGGGCTATACTTCCTTTCAATTGAATTGTTTTTAAGAATGTTCACTGTCCTGTAAACTCCAGAAACAATAGCCATTGAAAGCTTCATTGTTGTGTAGACACTGGAATGGCCAATTTATTGTGAAAATGGTTGTGATTTTGGCTAAAAGAAGAAATGAAGTAATGGGAAATTTCTTGGAATGCTGGACAGAAAAGCAAGGCCAGGACCTCGGGTTCATGGTAACTTTTCCATCTTGAGGAGCCTCTGCTTTGCTCAAAGCTGCCCACAGTGTTCCAATCCTTGGCAAAATTGAGAGCCAGTGTAGGTCAGGGCAGCCCAGTGATGGCAGCATGTTTTAACTGGATCTGCTTTGCCCTGTCCTCTTTTGTTCTCAGGCATCTTCTGTGGAGCTGAAAAACACTTGGATTTCGGAGATCCGCAAAGTGCTGACAGGACAGCTGGAAGCATGCAGAGGTAGGGCTCACAGAGAGCACCTGGGCATGTGTCCTTGCTCCTGTAGCTGGCTGTGACAGCCTGGGGCTGGGGCAGGTTACACTGCCAGCCAGTACCAGCAGTGAAGCCAGCAAGGACCAGCTGGGCAGTTGCAGCACTGCTGGGATTTAAAGCCATCAAAGAAAGTTTCTTGGACTTTTATAAATGGCATGGATAACTATTCTATTCACAGTTAGACCAAGGAACATGGTTTTCCTCTGTTGTCCCTCTCAAGCCACAACTCCAGAAGCATCCATTTACATCAGCATGTGAGGAGATGAAACCCCAGTCTGCACTCTCAGGACCTGGATCAAAAGGTCTTCTTCCATGTCCATGACTGGACACAGCAACTGCTCCTCTGTCCTAGTGTTTTCTTTGTTTTGTTTAGGCTTTGAGGCTTTTTGTTTTAAATTTAAATTATGTTCTAAATGTCAGTTGTCTCACCTTTCCATCTTAGTGAGCTGTTAATGACATTTCCCTCTCTCACAGAGATGTCACTATGCAGGTGGTTTGTGGTGTGTTCAACTCAGTGAATGATTGAAGCCTCATGAGTACCTAAGATAATGACAGCCTTTTTAATGTAAGATACTGAATCCCAGACAGACAAAATTCAGTCAGGTTATTTCAGATAGTAAAAGAACAAAGTGATGGTAGCCATCATAGAAGCTATTCTATTTATTCTCTTAGGACAAAAAACCCCACAGCTGTGTCCAATACAGACTTTTCCTGGATCTTGGCATTGCTTCTCACCTTGGTCTGTCATTTTCTACCTCTCTCATACACTCATCTCTCTTTAAAGCAATGTCAGCAAAGCCTCTCCACCCACATCCTTCAAATTCCTAAGCAGACTTGGTCCAAGGTAGAAACCTGTGTCTGTGCTTTAGAGGTCACCTCTATTTTAATTATCTGTTTCACAAAAACAATGAGTTCTTACAACCTCCTTAGGTAGAAGGAAATAATTATGAACGTTAGCCTCAGCAACTGAATCCAACCCATAACAATACACTTATTTACAGTGTTTACTGGTCTTTTGTTGCTGATCTTGTCTTCATCCTTTCTCCTTTTTATTCTGAATTTTACTGTGATCGGTTCATCAGGAACTGCTGAGGAAAGACCTTGAGGTTCTTGTTAGTGCATTTCAGGGCTGGATCTAGGGGCTTTCTGATATGGTTTCTAATATTTGCTTCTGAGGTATAAAAGCTGGCATTATTCAGGCTACCACAGAAGAGTTGCTAATGGAGAAAATGTACATATTTAATAGGACAGAGTGCTAGTCCTCCATTTGTGTTTCTAGGCAAAGGAAATGAAGCTTGTATGCCACTCAGACGAGCAATTGTGAAATCTATATAGCACACAAGACCTATTAGCTAGAGTTACTTTGAATTTTCCAGAGAAAAATATACAAGAATCAAGACTGATTGAAGCATTTATATTTTGATATTCTTTATCATTTTGTCCTAAGATCATACAATTCTAGAATATTTCAGGTTTCAAGGGACCTCAGGACATCACAGTCCAAGGTCAGTTATTGTCAAACAAGGTTATTGAAGACTTTATTCAGTCTGGTCTCAAGAACATCCAAGGATGACTTTCATCCTACTCGAGGAGTAAAGTCAAGCTTTCCTTTATTGTGAATCCAGCAAACAGCAGTCAGAGGGTATAAATTGTATCTCATATGCTATTGCAACTCTTCCCGTTGCCTTTTCCCAAATGATCTCATAAATCAACCCCCTTATTACAATACTGGTCTCAGGAAGCACATGCTTTGTCCTGTGGTTTTAAAGTTTCTACTTCTAATGACTCACAGAAGAAGAAGTCTTAATCCAAGACTGGATATTTTTACAACTGTGCATTGCAATGGGAGAAGGAAGAGGGATACATTTATCTGGCTGTTTTTAATGACTGTTGTTAGGAGTTGCACAGGGGGTTGGAATTTTGGAAGGAACCAGCTGAGCTGAATGAGTGAGGGGCAGAGAAGGTGGCACAGGTATGTGCTAAATGGTTTAAGATATGGATCACTGGTGTACCCAGCCCCACCACACACTGCAGGGAGCATGGAGTGCTAACAAGGCTTTGGGCAACACCTTCATCCATCAATCCCAAAGAATGAGCTGTCTCTTGCAAGCAAAGGAATTAGTGATGCAGCTTAAAGGATTTGTCTAAGGCTGGGAATTGGTTACCAAACCCAGGAATGGAGCTACTTCTGATTCCCCACCCAGCATGAGCATTTCTACCCCACCAATGAAGGGCTTGAGTTTAATCTTTCAGTGCTGCCTTGTCCCCTTGTCACTTCTCTTTCATCGATAGGAGGTTCATCTTTCAGAGCCCAGGGATCTCAGCAATCTGAGAGGTTGAAAGCAGCTCCTTCCATTGCTTCCTCACTTCTCAGTGTCTCACTCTCCTGGCCCTGAAATGCAGGCTCTGAGCAACTTTCTTAAAATTTTTCTTCACTCAGCATTTACTGGACAAAGTACAAGTCTGTTGCTACCTTGCAGCCCTTCAGAAAGAGTGAACAAGTGCCATACAAATAACATTTTCTGATTACTGTTTGTCCAGGATGCTGAGCAAAAGCATTCTGCAGGGAGATGGGGATATATTCCATTATGTGGCTGAGTATGCAAAAGGACTGATGGACATGTGTTGCTAAATCCAGAAAAAGCTGTGAGCCACAAAACTTGTATTCTGGGAAAAAGGCCATTATGTCCATTCTCTAGATCCATATCATGGAGTTAGCTAGGAAGAGGTACCGAGGAAAGAGAAGGTAGTAGGGGAAGAAACCTCTTCTGTGGTGAAAAAATGTGAGTAGAAGAGTAGTTTGATGAGCTAAAAGGTTTCATTAAGATCTTAATATGCCTTTCTCTTCAAGTACAAGCATTCCATTTTGATTGCAGTGGCAGTCAAAATATCTCCTCTCCTATTTTTCTCCCCCCTCCTTAAACAACTCATACAATTTGGAGCAATTTTTTTACTTTTTCTTTAACAGAAGCAAGTCAACTGCACCAAAGAATCACTGAGAGTGTGTATCATGCACCAATGGATTCCTCCAATGCAAGCAGGTAACCACAGTTGCCTTGGCATATCAGGGCCGTGTTTTGTCTTGCCTTTGTGCTTTTGCAGTACATAAATTCTTAGGTTTTTCTGTTTAGCTTCCTGGGTATGAATTTACTCAATTTTCTTCAAATTCTTTAAAGATATATAAATACAGATAAAGGGTTTGATCAAGAGAGAACTAATATCACAATGCAGAATTAATTTCAAAGATTAACTCAAGTTTAGACAAAAAATATTGGAACACTTCCAGGATCTTAAATGGAGCTGTCAGCAAATTTTTGTCATGACCCAGTTACTGGGCAAGCTTAATGTAAGTTGGCATGGGATATCACTGTAAAATTTTAGCAGGATCCACTAAAACAGGAGATCCCAGGTAATGACCAACCTTTGAGCATTGTACAGCTCAATGCAAGAAATATTAAACAGGTATAGTGCTATTACTCCTGTGCCATATTTTCTCTAGGCTTGGTTAATCTGTTTTGTATAGGGTTCAAGGGTGGAAATCTTTCAGCAGAACCACCTTGGGGATAGGAGAAAATTATTCCAGTAAGATATAAAGTGCAATCACGAAAATGTTTCAAAAGAATCCAGATGTGTGTCCTTCTTATAAGGCTCTTAAAGTGAGATTTTCCAGAGTAGAAATTATAGACAAGATATGTCAACAGAAAATTAATTAACTCTAGGAAGAAAGGCCATGTGATCAGCTATTTGTCCTGGAGTGGATTAAACCAAAGGGAAAATGAAGTGTTTGATGTCCTCACTCTGGCCAACGATGCCAGAAAAGGAGAGGTCAGATGCTCCTGCTCCAAATGCTGGGTTATTATAGGAACAGGAAGAATACAGTGAGTCTTCATGGAAGAACAATGCTTTGGGCTGTGATGAATGGCACAAAGTTCAGGGTGTCCCGTTATCTGTAATATGTGTCCCCAAGAGAAACAAGGGCAGCAGAATTGCAGCACCAAGCTGCTTTGCAGTAGTTGATGTGAAATGGTGGATCCAGAATTCCTCAGACCAGGGAGCCCTTTCTGCAGCCTGTTTGGATGCTGGGAGAAGGCAAGGAGGGGAAGGAAGAGGCTGGACTGTGATAGCCACCATGTGGCACAGTCTGTGCTCAGGACTGATATGACCAAGCAGCCCCAGTTGTGAGAGGTGCTGGAGGCCAGTGGAGACAGCATTGCTAAGGAGCAGCCAGCACCATCAGTGCTCTGCCAGCAGATAGAGGCTGATGTTGTCTGCCCAACAGACTCCTGCTCCTGGGTTGCCCATGTGTGACAGTGACTCTACTGTTTGTTGGGAATTGCCAAACCTCTGCTGTGACACTGGAGAAATCTGTTTGCAGGATGCTTTCCCCTCCCCAGGCTGTGTCTGTTCCATGATAAAGACAATCCCCTTTACTGTTTACATGCCACCACATCACTTGGAACTGCAATTCCGTGAGATAAGGCAGGGCTGACTCTGGATTGGAGCTGAGGGGTTGGCAAAAGGGACACTTAGAGCCAGTGTCCTTAATACAGGCAGTTACTGAGTGTCCCCAAGTGCTGTTCATTCTATTTCAGTTCTCTTTCTCTCTACAAATTCTTCCACAAAGTTTCACTGTTTAATCCTAAAATGAGATGCCCTGTGGCATCTATTGCTGCTGTATCTCTCTCAAGGGATGGCTGCTGCATTTCACTGATAATGAAATGATCCCTTTGTATTGTTTTCTAATCTGTTTAAACACATGAATCTTAAATAGTCTATTGTTCTAACTCCTTAACTATCTGCTTTGTTGGAAGTGACAGATGTAGTCATACATCCATGTAAAAATATCCAGTGAACATGGATAAACACAAACTCTTGGAATTTGGCTGCAGATACTGTTTCAGAGAAGCTTGTGTGTTTTCTTGGTGTCTTTCTCACAGCTGTAAATCTTTAATTCTGTCAGCTGCATGTTTCACAGTTACCCCAGCCTAGCTGGGAAGGAACAGAGGAAAAGAATAAGGAAATGTGAGTGTGCTTTGGATTTGTTCCCATGTTTATTTTGAGCCCCATTTTGAACCTGACATTAGGCTGCAAAATCACATTTTTATTTAGTACAGGAGGTAAAAGAGACCTTGCTAAGGTTCCATCAGAAACAGGTCAGAAGTTCAAATGCAAAACAATGAGTCCTGGACTGCCTTGTATTTAGAAAAAGTATTTACAGATCTCTAGCATTTTAAATGTTTTTAAGATTTTAATGATATCTCAGACCTTCTCTTACAGCAGAACAAACCCTGTCAATGTTAAGTGTAGTAGTTCATGTGTTAATTGTAAGCAGCAGTTTAATTGCTGATCCATGTCAATAACAAGAACTTTGGCAAAGAGTTTTTCAAATGTGTAGATACAATGATTTGTGTGGAGCAGTCTGCCAAAGATAACAGTCAAACACCCAAGTTAAACCACCAGACATTTGAGAAACAAGGAGGAAAAGAACCACGAGAAAACCTTGCAGCTTGAATGTTCTACAGACCTGGCACAGGAGTGTCTCTCCCATTACAGGCCCAAGGCCAGTACCTGGGCAGGTCTGTCAAGGTGGATCCTCCCATTGTGGGTCAGCTGCAGACAGGGATATCCCACTGGGATTCATGTTTCCAAAGAGCAGAAGAAACAGAAGCTGGGGAAGCCAGTAGCATTCATATGTTGCTCTATGCACAGTATGACCTCTACATGACCATCCAGCATCCATTTCTCTTCTGGAGAAAAATACATTTATGCTGCAAAGGACAGAAATTTTGGGTTATCTTTTCTTACCTGGTTTCCCACTCCAGCCTTTCAAATCTGTTGCAGCTGTAAAAAGAGCTTGTGCAGACAACCAGCTTGTTTGTCCATTTTTCCCTTCCCAGCTCTCACTGTGTGGTGTGCAGAGGAGGCAGGATGGGTTTTTCCCACCACACATTCCTGCACAGATGCAGGCTTTTATAGCACACAGAATTTTAAACCCAGCCCTTTGTTCCTTGGGCTTCCATGTCTGATGGTAAAAAAGAATGCTCCGTGCTTTATTAGATGTTAACCAGGGATGTTACTATTTTTGTATTTCTTCTGTCCCAAGGTATAGCAGGAAGTCATCAAGTATATATGAAAACAAATCTGAGACATCAAATGTGGAAGCATCTAACAATAAAAACAGGAATTCCAGTCCCAGCGCCAGACAAAAGAGAGGTAGGAGCTCTGACAGAGCTTTTGCTTCCTAAGGGTAATATTTTTATATTTGCACATATTTCTGGGGTTTGATGAGGATACTTTAAATCTACATTGTTTAAACTCAACATCAAAACACCAGTGCTACAAAGCTGAATGACTGTAGCATGAAAATTCATGAGCACCAAAAGGCATTACCAGTTTAGGATTTTTAAGTCTGGGTTTTGATGCTTTACAATGTTCTTCATACAACTTGTGTTTTTAAAAAATTGAATTTAGGGGACAATAGTATGTGTGTTTTAACCTTCTGCATCCTGGTGAAGTTGATTTCTAGACATATTTAATTTAATTTTTTTTTCTACAGACTTTGCTAACTGATTGCTTTAAGTCAAGGAGAGTTTTTTGCCTCCTCTGTGTATATCAGTTCCCCTCAGGTGTACAGTAAATAAACCCACAGGCAGTTACAAAGTCTCTCCATTCTTTGAGGCCATAAGTACAATGGATCTTCTATACAACAGAGGTTAAAATAAACACATAAAGAAACTGAATATCATCTCTCAGTAGCAGGAACATAAAATATTTTGACAGCAGTTTCTCTTCTAGGCAGCATTTCTGAATGTTGAACAAAGAATTTTCTAGTAATATGAAAAAAGAAAATTGTAAAGTCTTAAGAGATTAATGCCCAAATAAGGTGAAAACTAACAGCCCCTTTTTGAATAGTAAAAAACAAAGTGGAATAGCTTTTCTTTGAAAAATAAGCTATTCACCAAAGGATTTTTCATTGCAGTAAGTTTTCATGCTGGGGAAAAAAAGTTATGGATTCTTCATTAAAAAATCCAAGGTTAAAATTTTGTCTCAGTAAAATTTTATTTTTAAAACATTTAGACTTTTTTTTTTTAATTAAAGAAGTGGAAAAGTAGCTTTTCCTTTGAAATTTATAAACTCCTTTTTAAAAAAGAATTTCTACTGGTATTTTCTAACTGTCCAGCTTACTCAAGAGTGTGGGAACTGGGATCACATTCTGTGCTGACTGACATTCTTCTGCCTTCTGCTTTCCCATGAGCAGCTCCTCAGGGCTCTGGCTGGGATCCCACGGGCTCAGCCCAGAGCATCCTCATCCTCTGGTGGGTGGCTCTTCCTGCAGGGCTGGGCAGTGAGTCCATTCTTGTTTGGGGATTTGGGTGTCCTGTGCCTCCTGAGCTGCAAATCTCGCTCTGCAGAGCCAGCAAAATGCTCTCCAGCCCTAAATGTCCCACCAAAATCGAGTTTGTGTCCCTGTGAGGCACCTAGGGCTGGGGCTCTGCACGAGGCTGAACTCAAAAATGTACCAACACCCAGCACAGAGCCTGGGGCTCTGCCAAAACTGTCTCTTTTGTGCCACCTACTGCCTGTAAAATGCTTCCAACACAGATTATTTTAAAATATTGGGGGTTTTCTGCAGCACAGAAGGGGAGGGTACTATTGGCAAGCTATTTCAGTTTCATTATTCTCATGGGTGAGTGCCTGTGGCAGAGTTTTCTATATATAAACCAGTGTTTTGTGTGGACCTGACTGCTGGAGTCACTGCCTTGAAATAAAATAGAAGCAAGTCCTGCAGGAACCTGTGGGGACCCTCTTGTCTGACTGCCCTGCTCAAAGCAGGGTCAGCTGCAGCAGGCTGCTCACAGCCATGTCCAGTTGGTTTCTGAATGGCTCCAAGGATGGTGACTCCACAATTTGCCATGGGAATGCTGACCTAGGTTTAACCCCTTTCACAGTAAAAAGGGTGTTTCACATTTTTAAATGGAATTTCCCATATTTCAGTTTGTGCCCATTGCCTTTCTCATCCTTTCACTGGGCTCCATCTTCTTTATTTTATAAGATGCTCCTGAGCCTTTTCTTCTCCAGGCTGTGCAATCACAGCTCTTTCACTCTCTCCTCATGTCAGCCACTGCAATCCCTTAACCCAGTTCATGGCCTTTCACTGGATGTACTCGAGTGTGCCCATGTCTCTCTTGTCCCGAGGAGCCCAGGACAGGACAGCACTGCAGGAGTGTCTCTCTTGTGCTCAGAAGAGGGGAAACATCACCTCCCTGCACCTGCTGGCACAGCTCTGCCTAATGCAGCCCAGGATGCTGTTGGCTTTCTTTGCCACAAGTAGGCACTGCAGGCTCTTGTGCAACCTGTTGCCCATCCAAACCTGGATCTTACTATGTTTGGAAACAGTTTCCAGGGTTATTTGGTGTACCTGTGGAATAAAGGAAAAGCTTTGAAATAGCTCAGGTGGAGAGAACATGATTTTGGAGACCAGTGTCTAATGCTTTGCTTGTGCTGAGAGGCTCTGGGGGCTTGTGAAATGCTAAAGGGTCCCTCAGTGAAGTGATGCAAGTGCAGAGCTGAAGAACTGACACAGGAACGCCCCTCTACGCTGTTGTACTCCCTGTGGGACTCTCTGATAATCAAATGCTATAATCGAATGGGACTTTCTTGCCCTAAGAAAACAGAAAGTAAATATATTTTATATACCAGTTTTTGAATTCTTTATAAGCTGCAGTATCTGTACAAAGATTGCCTGGCAGTGGGAGCAGCCATGGCAGGGAATGGCCAACACAGACGGTCTGAAAGCCAAAGGCTGAAGCCACTCTGCCTGGCCCAGAGCTGCCACTGGGTAGAAGGAGCTGAGCCACAGTGACATAATTCTTCTGTGTTGTTAAAATCTGTTAATGTCACACCCACCTATGCATGCAGGCACCTCGGATCCTGGATTATCTTGGCTGCAAATCAGGAAGTGATGGGATGCGCTTTCCTTTGGAAGCACAGCTTGTCTGTCTGTTGCTTGTCTGTCAGTGTGGATTCACTGTCTCTTCGTGTTCCCTTGGTACTTTTGGTCTTCATTTGTCCCTCTAAAGATTTTCACGTGACAGTGTATGAAGCAAAGAGGAGGAAAATCTCTTGGTTAAATCCTAAGGCTCAGAAACCAGGTACCCAACACATGTTTTTTCCCCTGCTCCTTTGCCATAAACC
This sequence comes from Notiomystis cincta, assembly GCA_013398075.1. Taxonomy (NCBI): domain Eukaryota; kingdom Metazoa; phylum Chordata; class Aves; order Passeriformes; family Notiomystidae; genus Notiomystis; species Notiomystis cincta. The sequence goes on from VZRX01010377.1 coordinate 58,562, forward strand.
TTCTGGGTGTTATCTGCCCACACCAAGAAAGGAGCAGATGGAGGATTTGGCAGGAATGTGTGGATCTGGGGGTTTGATCTAGGTCCACCTGTTTCCTGCAATGTGAGTAACTGAGTATCTTTCAAGCCCAGAGCCTCAGGACCTCAATCCATCTGTGCTGATCTCTGCAGAGGCGGCTGTCAGACAGCATGGCTGATTATCCATGCAGGAACCTGGCATGTGAGCTTTGCTGGCATGGCATCCTGACATCCCAGCAAAGCAGGAGATCAATTGCATGGCTATGTGCCAGCTTCAGAGGCTTTAGAAAGGCTTCAGCAGGTAAGGCTGAAGGTGTACCAGCCACAGGGCTGGTGAGGGCAGACTCTTCAGTGCTGGTGCTGGATAGCAGAAGTGGGACTGCTCTCAACACTTGCATGTCCTGCACTGCAAGGCTTCTTCTCTTATTTCTCCCTACATTGGTTGCTGTTCCAACCAATGATGTGTTTCCATAATAGAAGGCACTAGCTTGCTGCTAAATTGTATTTTCCTTTGATGAGAGCTACCTCCCTTCACCTGTTACTCTTTGGTTTTGTTTTGTTGTTGTTCTCCATTAAAACTCAGTGAGCCAAACTCAACCCAGGGGCTCTGTTTGGTTCAGCTAGTTTACCCACCCTGACCTCATGTCACCTCTCCAATTGATTAGCTCTTGCTCAGGCTTGAACTGAATCAAAATTTATTTATTTCTTTTTAGTTGTCATCCAGTGCTAACCTTTCCTTTCCCATAAGCTGAACAGCTGACCCTTCCTTCCTTATTTCTCTTCCCTCTCCCTCTCTCTCCTAGTTGATGCTTCCAGCAGCCTTAACCTTGAGCGCACTGCGCTTGCTAGAAAGCGATTCACATTGCAAGGTCTTTCCAACCGCAGAGCTCCACCCAAAGGTAAAATCACCCATGCAGCGTTTGGTCTCAGGCCATCTGTCTCCTGCACTCCCACAATGTTCTCTCCATCCCATAGTGCCATCCATCACTGTTTCCTAAAGTGCTGCTGCATCTCACCCAAGCGCTCCTTTCTGGTGCACACAAGTGGCTCCTCTGCTCAAAGACACCGTCACCAAAAATTGCTCCCACAGCAGCGTTGGCGAGGCAACCTCTGGGTTGGTTGGTTGGGTCTTTCAGTGGTGTGCAGTGGAAGTAATATTTGTTTCCAGTTTCTCTCAAGGGTCAAAGTGTAAACTGGTTTTAAATGATCAACTGAACTTCTTTCAGCAGCTTACAGGCTTGAAGAAAAAGGGTGTCACCTCTGTTGTGCTACGTGAGATTTTAATGTGTGGAACCATTCATTGGTTGGATATCTTTGTTTTTTCGAATATTGTTCAGCTGTGGCCTAGTGGGGAACCAGAATTCAGGAGATCTGGGGTTTGTTTCCACTTAATTATGTTATATGACACTGTAAAATGCTGTGTTTAGAGTACTTGTGCATAAATGTCTAGTAGATATCCATGAACAGAGAGCATTGCAAGTTCCTGTGATGGCTGTACAAGGAAGAGACTTTAGAGGAAAGAAAGAAATGTGAATAGAAATTAAATTGAATGACTACTTATAATCACTTTCTGTAAAGATACTGCAATTATTCCCTTTATAGTTTTTGTATGGTTTTTCTCCTGTTCTGATAAATGCCATTTCCTCTGTGAGACAAAGGATTAGTATGCAGTGATGGAGAGGGTGAGTATCAAAGGAGGAAGAACCAACATGAAAGCATAAAAGCAGAAATACAGAAGCATTAAATTATAATGTGATAAAGTAGATAAGAGTCAGCACTGCTGTAAGATTCTAGCTACAAGATTAAGGCTGCATATGGTAGTGAAATCCAAGATGGACAAACAAGTTCAATGTCTGAATATAAAAAACCCCAGGGTTTTAGATCTTGTGACTTGGGAAAATCAATGACAAAACATGGATTTCAGAAATAAGGATGTAATTTAAGTGAGTTTGGACCTACAATTTTGTTTTGGACCTCTTTTACTTTTTTATCTGTTTTTCTTGTCATATAAAATGTCTTGCCTTGTATTCAGTGTTCCAGGAAGCAAAGCACAGCTCGGAAGAGTTCGTACCCCCTCAGCTGTAGGCACCCTGAGCTCAAAGCCTTGCTGGGTCTGGTTACTCGAGATTCCTGTAGAACACCTCTTACACAATGTCCCATTTCATTTTGTGGTGCTGGTCTGCTGCTGCCCTGCTCCTGGCCCAGAGGGAACTGCTGCCAGTCAGGCTGGGTGACCAGCAGGGCATGGCCATTCCTGCAGGCAAAGCCTGTCAGCACTGCACAGGCTGGCTGCTGAGGCAGATCAGAAACTGGGAGAAGGGAAGACTTGTCCTGCTCCTGATCACTTTGTCTAAAGGTGTTTGTCCCTGGCCATGGTGAAGGATCGTGTGTTGAGCTGAGCATACTTTGGTTTAGGCCTGCTGTGTCTGTTCCTGTCCAGAGCACAAAAAAGAGAAGGTCTAAACAATATAATACCTAAACCAACCAGGGTGAAAACAAGACTGATGGATATCAACTGGCAGTGGGACATGGATACTCAGAGAAATGCTGAACTGTCTGCCTAGGCTGGATATGACAGGCTGGAAAATGTTGTATGTAATCTCTTCGGTGCTTTAGCCAAAGAAATGCTGATTTCTTGAGAAGAAACTTTAGCATCCTGCACTCCATCAGTGCAGAGCTCCCCTGGGACAGCCATCCCAGAGCTGGCACCTAAGTGTATCAAAGTCCACACTCAAAGCACTCTGCATCTCCCCCACCCCTGGGTCAGCATTAACCATCCTGGTTTGCAGAACCAAGTTCATATTCCTTGGGACTGGTACAACTTCAACACGTCTCAGTGAAAAGTGGGGGAGCTGTGTCTTCACTCCTGAGCAGACTTAGAGAAAAGGGAGGATGCTAAACAAGTAAACAAAAAACCACTGTGTAGCCTTCACTTCCTCCAACCTGGTTTGTGCTGGTAAGGATGGAGGCTCAGAGAATGTTTTCAGGCATTTATACAGTTAAATTTTTAGAAATTACAAATGTGAAGTCCAAACCATTCATGCTTGTTTTTCAGTGTATTTCAGGTCAGTCATCACCAAACAAGCAGTTCAGTGTCTAAAATGATCCAAACCTCATCTGTAGACACACACCCCATTCCAGCCATCATGCTCATTTCTCTGTGTTTTGTAGCTGTACTTGGACACTAGTTGGTTGCTAAAATAATAATTGGCATAAGGCTCTTTTCTGAAGTAATTGGAATTGCTTTGAAAATATGTTCATAACACTTTCTGTGCTTTTCACCTTGTTGAGGGTATTTTTCCTGTCTGTTTTAGAGGAGCAACCTTTCTTTTCTTTCTTTTCTTTACCCCTTTCCAGCTGCTGCTTTGCTTTGAACATCTTTTACCCTCAGTGCTTATTAACCTCTAACCCTGCCCTGCATTGCATCTGTCTATCCTGTAGATCCAGAGTCTAAGGACAGAGAAGTTACCCGTCGCTTTTCCCTAGCCTCCTCCATCAGCACCACAGTCAATGCTTCTGCTGTGACCAAAGGTACTGTCATGCTGCTTGCTTAGCTCCCCCTCTCCCTGCCTGCTGGCTGACACATTCACTGCCAAATGCTGCTCACAGAGTGAGTACCTCAGGCTCGATTTTCACAAAGGCAGGATGTTCCAGTAGAAGAATCAGCACCTGCAGGGAGGCAGGCCAGGACATTTTGAATGTGTATTGAGGTGTGCTGCCAGCACACAGAGTGACTCTTCCCAGTTTCTCCATAATAAGCTGCAAAAAGTGTTGCTGATGGTCATGGAAATTTGATTAATTCTTGACTGATGTGGGATTAGATTTCCAGCTTCTCCCTGGTTTGGATTAACTGATGTTCAATTGAAATTATTTCTCTGTTTCCTTAAAGCTCTTTAGGTGTTTTGCTTTCAAGAAGGAGAGAATCTCCTTGTTGCATAGCAGACATCAGATACCAAGAAAGCCTAAAATCAAGCCAAAAATGGAGGAGCAATAGATGCCAGTTTTAATCATATTTAGCAGTATCACTGTTATGGTTAGAAACTATGTTTGCAGGGACATTTTCATACATATAAGGGAGCTGGGTGCTGAATGCACTGAACTCCATGCATTTTGTGTGGGAGCTTATGGAAGTTTTATTTATGTGCTTTATTTAGTTTTAGAAAAGGCACTTTTACAAAATATAACTTACTGTACCAGTGCCTAGATTTAAACTCAAAAGCAACCCATGCATTTAGGCAAGTTGGATGTGTTGAAAATCAGTAGCATTGTAGGCACACATGCCTACATGTCAGGATCATTTTGACAACAGAACATATGGTCTTACATGGAATTCTGAGTATACTGCCTTTTGGCAGTTCCTGGAATGGAGTGGAGAAACTGATTTGCAAGGTTAAGATTTCCAGGGCAATTCACAAATCAAAATAGAAGGAAAAATGGCAGAATTAATTTGTATAAAAATCTTTGCTCTATACTCCTCAGGGAGAAAGTTGCTCAGTATCTGTTGCCTTCTCAACAGCTGTGAAGGATGTGAACCACATCCTTGGCTGCAGTGAGGCTGTCTGGGAATGGAGGCACAATGGGGTTGATGGCCAGAGGAAGGATGTGATAGTCCCACTACCTACAAATGTTTCTTTGACAGCCCCTTTAGACCACAGCACTAGAACATCATCACATGGAAGTGATGGCATAGCACAGGAGAAGAGGTTATTACAGCTTTTTGCCCTCAGCAACTACTCAGAAATACATGATCAGTTGCTAAATTATGGGAAGACCGAGTTATTTCCTAATAATTATTTTCAAAGCTGAAGAACAGAATGAAGAACATATGTACAAAGAAAATGGGCAGCCAAGGGTTTTTCTTTAGTGTGGTTTCTCAAAGAGAGCACGTGTGAGCTGCAATGAAAGTTAAAATTTGTTACAGTTTCATATCAAAAAGTCCTATCCTAGAATCCTGTCTGCCAAAAGACTGTTAGCAATCTCTTGGGATACTGAGAAAGCTACTTCTGCAATGATTTTCAAAGCTAGAAAACAGAATTAGTGCTTTTCAATTAAGGGTTTTGTTTAAGAAAATATTTCAAATGACAAAAGGACTGAAGCCTGAGTCTTCCTCAGCATCAGCCCAGGTGCAGATCTAGCCAGGCTGTTGGGGTCATCACTTACGAGGCTGCAGCTGCTGCTGTGTCTGCTCCTCACTGCTGACAGTTCAGCTCCCCACACGTGGAGCTGGGACACGGGAGAGGCGCTGTCCGTGGACCTGTGCCTGGTGTCCCCCACTCCTGTGGGGTTGGCTCTGCCCTGCCAGCCTCAGGGTAAAGGCTGGGCCTGCGGGTCTGGCTGCCTTAGTGCCATCTCCTGGGCAAGAGTGAGAGGAACATCGGTGAGACCTGAAGGGAAGCACATTCCTTCGCTGTGATGTCTCAGTGTCTTTTGCCAAAAGGGGTCTGTTCCCTATCCACTTCACAGAAGTGTGTATCTTCACCACCTAGAACCTAGGGGTTGGTCATTCTTCCGGGTGAATTAAGTGTTAGGTAGTCAGTCTTTTCAGGTGATAGGAAAGCAAGTTTCTCCTTTAACAATATTTACAGCCTTGTGACTCTGTAAACTTCACACAGGTCCCCTTGTTCCTGCAGTTAAAGTCAAGAGACATGAAATAAAGAGTGATCCAACTCCCCTGGGGTTTGAAGGTAGGAGTATTTCCTTCCTGCATGAAAACCTCTGATATTATTCACTGAATTCACATCTCATCACAGCTGGTGGATGACACTGGAGTCCATTAGGGGGCTGGGGTCAGTTTATCTGCATAACTGGAATAAAGACAGCTTTTTACTCCCTTGCCTGTCCCCTGCCCTCATATTCACCTAGGCATGGGCCTAAATTAACCCCCCAGTTCTCTGCCTGTTTTGGGAGGTAAAGCTCTGTCCTGGATCTGGATTTTCTGACTGGCTTCTGCCTCCCTCCATAGGGAGCAGCAGCAGGGAGCCAAGGGGCCACTTTTCACCTTCACCTGCAGTCTGGCCACTCTTCCCTTGTTAGTGTCTATCCTAATGAGAGAAGCAGGAGCCATGTGCATGAAGACATCAGGGGAGGCTAGACTGTGCATTAATAGCCATTTAAGGTGCAGTGTTTCATTTCAGACCAGCAGAATTTCCACCAATTTGTTGCAGCAGATTCATCAATTACTGTTTAATAAACAATACCAAAGAGTTGAATTGGGATGCTGTTCCTTGGCCACTGGAAGATCACCAGCTTCCATTGTCAGCTTCCCCCTTCACCTGACTGTTTGCCTTAGGGGGACACAAGGAGCCAGGTACCTCTGCTGGACAGGCAGGAGAGGGATGTTGGCTGAGGAATCCTTTCATAGCAGTGTGTTGTTCTGCACAAAAACTTGTTAGGAAGAGCCAGAACAGGTCAGTGATGGAATCAGTGAAATATCCAAGCTATCTCCCATGGCACTCCCAGCAGGAGACTGGAACAGGGAGGTTGGAAGAAACAATTCAGAGACAGCAGAAGGAATTTTGTTGTTTGTGACCCCTGGCACTATGTTTAGAACCATCCTGGCACCCAGCACCCAGAGTTTTCCAAGGTGAGGGGTTTATGCCTTGCTTTCCTCACTGACAGATGCCCTGATCTCAGCATCCCCTGTGGCTGCAGAGGTAGGGGGGATTTCAAGGTGCAAGAACTCTCTACAGCATAGAACTGACTTGCTCCTTACTGATCCTGCTGCACAGCATCCCTCACCAGACTGAGTTTCCTTAAGTAGGAAACAATGAACATTATCACCCCTTTACCAGAAGATATTGCTGCTATTGCCAGGGCTCTGACTGAGGTAATAACTCAAGGGATTCTCTCACAAAACTGTGTTGCATTCATCAAGATTGAAATCATTAATTTCTGGCCTCCATGGTCTCCTTTTGCTGCTGTATAGATTGGGATGAAAGCCATACATTATCACCTACAAAATTATTTGAAATGCTGCAAGAAAAATATGTTAAAAGTGGGTAAGGAAGCTGTAATGAAATAGAACACTGCACTGTTCACTCAGCAATTGTCTTCCTTAATTAACATCAATACTTCTGTTTGATTCATTTCACTGTTCTCTGTCCTTCTCAGACTTACAGTTTTTCTGTGGAATGCTGCTGTCCTTTCACTCATTTGTGCTGGTCATGTGTCTCCTCTTTTTTAACTGTTGGACCCCAGTCCACCTCTTTGTTAAAGAGACTGTCAGTTACAGAGGTGATGCAGGAATTCACTTTGTACTGGTTGTCTGGTCACTGTTTCACCTTGAAGACACAAATTGTACTTCCTGTCACAGATGCTTTTGAGAACACCATATTGGCCCAGACTAAATGTAATGCCGGTTCCACCACGAGGTCCGTACCTAGATCTGCTTCACAGACAGGTAAACAAAATGAAAGCATTTGTAAACTCAATTTCAGAGTGCAAACCAAATTTATGATAATATTTACTCTCTTTATTATAAAGAGAGTTTTCTCTTTCAGTGAACATTATTTCCCATCAAAACAATGGAAGAACAAGCTTGGATCACTAGCTTAGAAACAATGCCTTGGATTCTGGTCTTCTGAGGTCGGGCTGAAAATAATTCTTTTGATATCCGAGAGCTCAGAATTTGATCTGTCTTATTTTTATCTTGAATTAAGCATGAGAAGCAAGCTGCTTCTTAGTCTCTGAAATTAGAATGGCAATTTGTATGGAAGAGGAATGATGCATGGATTTGTAAGGAATTCTTGCTGGTGAGATTTCTGCCTTGGATGCTTTCTATAAATGACAGTGGCAAAAGACTCTGGAAGCTTTGTCTAATGGAGTAGAGGAATATCTTTTTCTCTTGGTGTTTGTAGCCCAGCCTGTGAATTTGAACTAAAATTGCAGTAGCAGTTTGAAGTTAATTAGAATCAGCATATTCTTTTATGTTTAGACCTTTGCTGATGTGAATAAACTGGTACAGGATAGTGTCACTTCAGAGGCTGGTTTACACCCTTAAAAGTACAGATGACCAAACCATACCTGTGGGGCAATAGCTGTGCTGGAAGGAGGTCCCTGTGTCCCTTTTAATGGGGTTGCAGTTGTTGGAGCAGACAGTCCCTGGGTAGCAGGAAGGAGGAGAAGGGGCTGCAGAGCTGCTTGACCACGTGGTGCACCAGCCAGGGAGTTGTGCATGGGGAGGGATTAAATAAACCAGTTAATAAACCTATTTCTCCAGATCAGGTTGCTTTTCTGTTTACTGCCTGAACTGTCTGGCTTGGGGTTTGTATTGTCTCAGGCTGGGTTTTGGTGTGGGTTCAGAGTGCTGGGATGTGCATAATCCCACTGTGTGAGCATCTGTCTCCATGCCTTGTGGTCAGAGCTTTGCCTTGCCAAGAGCAACGGCCCACAGGATCTAAAGAACTTGGTTCAGCATCTGCTCAGGCCAAGTCCCTGTGAATCAGCTAATGACCAGCAGGTACAATAATTAGGAAGCACATGGTAAATTGACTGACTCCATTCAGCTTGTATCTGTCAGGGCTGCAGAATCATTTGGTAGGTGCAAGCTCTCTTTCCTCTGAGCTGGACTGTAGTCATCCCCACCAGAAAAGGGACAGGCACCAAGTGCAGAAAGGTGCAGATGATGATTGCCATCTGCACAAAAAGCCTGAGCTACTTTTGCACCATGGGAGCCTCAGGCAGACAGGTATTATAAGGCTCAGCCTCAGTTTCCCTCAGGACACATCCTATGGACATGGCTTTTTAGGTGAAGAGGGACTGGCTGTTGAGCTTGGGCTGGAAATCTCTCACGGAGTCCATTCCACTGGGTTGGGATGGTTCTGGGTAAAAATCATGCAGTAGGATAGGTAACAGCACAAATAGGAGTGAGATCTCTCCTCACCCCCTGGCTGTCTGTGCCTTGCTGTTTACTCTGTCCCTTCCCTGCACTTGCAGCCTGCTCCAGGCTTTAGTCTGGTAAGTTGCTCAAGTGGTAATATCACCTTGGGGTGACAGGGAGATAAGAAGTCAGCCAAAATTCCATGGCTTTGGACTTGCAATAAACATGTGGAGGTAAGCTGGAAACTGAATGATCATGGCCTTCTGAAAGTCATGTCAGACAAGTTATCATTTGCTCTGCAGGAATATTCCTGGTCCTTGCTTTTTGTACCTCCTGAGCTGAAGGGGTGGAGCAGTGCTGAGCTCTGGAGGTATCCATGGGTATGAACACTGCAGCCACACAGGCTGCTCTCAGACAAGGGACAGTGAGTGCCACAGGTTTTTAGAGACACATTAATGGCTGTGACATAATTTTTGTGGCAAAACCATGGAATAAGCTATAAAAAAGTACAAGCAATCCAGTAAGTGGAAGAGCAGGACATGAACCTGTGACATTATTTTACAAAGACTGATTCTGAAAGAGTCTAATGACTGACAGCTAACTCTTTTTGGTTTCTCTCTTTTGAAAAGGCTGGCCCAGCAGACAAATGCCTTCTCTAGACACATTTGAAGATTTTGAAGCCATCCCTTCCAGCATGGATGAACTCTCCAACTCTTCTGATTTGGAGGAAGAGACCAACCCTAACAATGTAATTGCTTTTTAAAATTACACTGCCCTTTCCCAGCACAACCTCCTCCTCTCTAAGGATCACGCTGTAACCTGCAAAGTCTGGGTTCACACCAGCCTTGAATTCATGGATGTGTAGGAATACAGAAGATGGAAATTTGATCTGGGGTGTTGGAAAATTATTCCATGACTATTTCATTAATCAGGATGAGGATCATAAAGTCACCCATACTTGTAAGCTGTCACTTTGCCTGCTGCATAAGTGAGGGAAAACTCTGAGTCTTTAAAAAAGTGATTTCAGACTTTTCCAGATAACTTCACCTAGTGTCACAAACCCAATTTTTATATCAGAATAATGGCTGATGGATTAAGCCTAAAGTCTAAATGCAGAGCACAGGTCTATCCTTATTTTGAATAACATTTAACCTGGGCATGATAAAACACAATTGCCTACAGACAAAATCTCTGCCAGTTTGAAATGCCTAATTCAGTATTTAACTAACTCTCTTGCACAGTGTTTTTTAATCCATAGTGATTGTATTTCTGGTGCCTTGTTCCATTTTAGGGGAGCAATCTCTTTCGGGTAGAAGGCAGTTTTGACAGCTGTTTCCCAGACTCTCTTACTCTCGAGGATGGAGATTTAGTGCAGTTCGTGCAGGAAGGAGAGAATGGTCAATGGTGAGTATGGCAGAGAGACAGAACTGGGAGGTAGAACAGCCATAACCTCCTGGAAAAAATGCAAAATATTCACAGTAATGCCAAAGTCTCTTCAAAATCAATCCAAATCCACTCACCCCATTGATCACAACATGAAAGAGGCACTGGGAGGCATGAACACTCAAACAGCTTTGGTTAATTCACCCCAATGCTTGTGACATGAGATTTAAGGGGACAGAAATTTGTGTAAGGGAAACATGGGAATATTTGGGCTTTTGACACCAGAAAGACATTTGTCAAAGGCAGCACCCTCCTGTAGGATACAGCAATAAACTCCCCACATCCTCTACTGAGAGTACTTTTAGCCCCAAAAGTTTAAATATGTGATTGACAAAGAGGAGTGAGTCTGGCCCCCTGAGCTCACATGTTTTGGTGTATTCATTTCTTTTGCTGCCAAGTGAGTGACAGACCTGCCTGGACATCTGAATTCTTCACAGGCAGTTTGGAGGGAGAAGATCTGATCTCCTTGAAGTGCTGACACAGACCTAAGGAAGGGAGTGAGCTCCACAGGGTGAAGCAGTTGGGAAGTGAACTCCCAGGGTGGTATTTACAGCAAGAAGGATGGATAAAATTCCTTTTGTTCAGCTTTGAATTTAGAATAATGGAATCATTTAGGTTGGAAAAGATCTCCAAGACAGAGTCCAACCATTAACTCAGCACTGCCAAGCCCAAAGGCAGTGTCCCAACCACAGGACAAGGTCCTTCCTTGTCACACAGTCTGCTTGCAAGTGAGCTTGCTCTGGGATACTGGGTCCCCATCTGGCACTGAAGAAACTTACACCAGATACTTGTGGGACTGCCCTGGGTCCTCTGCCTTCTTCCTTAGTTTAGGAAATAATAGCCCAACATGCACCTCTAAGAAACACAGCCCAGGGAAAGGCAGTGTAGGAAAATTCACTGACTGTTCTCTGAGTTTCAGGTTAGTGAAGAAATTGGTCTCTGAGAAGAGCGACTGGGTTCCCTCCAGTATATTGCAGCCAGCAGAGGGGGACAGTAACAACATAATTAAAAGCAGCAATGCAGGTAATAGAGAAAATGTGGTACTGGTTTGGTGTCTTTTACTCCATACTGAAAAAGGATGTGATGATGAAAAATAGTTATAAAAAGTGTACTCCCTGTATTAAAGTAGTCACCTGAGTGTATGTCTGGGCTGCAGTCTTGGGTGGCATGGCTGAGCTAAGCTGAAATTTGGTGCCTGTGTGTCAGAGCTAGTCAGGCACAGCAGCTTTCCTTGGCCTGGTTTACTTGTTTTCCCCTTTCTGAGCAGAACTTGAATCTCCCATCCAACTTCTATTGCTAGCAGTGCTCAGGCTGGCTGCTTTACAGCTAGCCCAAATGTCTCATACACAGGGTGTGCCTGCAGGACAGCTTTGATCCTGGCATGGATAGACTTTGGATGCAGATCAGCATCAGGGCTGTGCTTCTGGCCTATGTTTGAAAACATTAAAATTTCATGAACCATTGCTGCCTTCATCATATTTCACAGCTGGCTTCAAAAGCTGGAGGAGGGGCTGCTCTGGCATGATTTCAGCCAAATCAGCACTAAAAGTCTCGGCTTTGGTTCTGACCTAACACCCAAACAGGTTGCACTGGAAAAGCTGAATCTGAGCAACTCTGCAGATCAAAAGTTTACAACTTTAGGCTAATATTTGTCCATCCTTAAATGTAATTTACCAAAATGTGTCCTGCTTTTCTTCTGGTAGCAGAAGAAAGCAAAATCTGGCACAGCCATTCCCTGGGAATCTGTGATGGAGGGCTACCAGCACTTTATTCTGGGTTACTCTTTTGATTTTTTTTTTTTTTTTTGGTCAGTTTGTTAATGTGGAGGAAATCCTTTTTGAACCTCAGGATATTTTGCTGTGGTGTAAAAGGAGTTTGGTAATTGCTGCTCCTTCACCTCCACAGCAGGTCAGTCCTCTCCTCACCAGCCCAACTATGGCTCTCATTCCACTGGCACATCCAGTGCTTCAAAATAAAAACAAAGCCAGGCAAACATTACAGTTACACACCAAAAAAGCCTCCCTTGCTTTTTGTGAAGGAATTAGGAGAGCAGTAGAATTGTGATTTTATGTTTTATTTTATTCCAGGCTTTTAACAAAGAACCCCAAGACTGTAGAAGGCAAATCCTGTAGACATATTGTAGTGACAATGCCCATGTCCTCCTTTTCAGACACCTACAACGATTCCTGCAGCACAGCCTCAGTAGAGTCAGACACGAAGGAAAGTGAGGTGGCCAAAAGCTTCCCAGCAGAACAGAGGGCTGGCAGCTGAACAGCAGGAGCAGCCTTCCTCAGGACCCCGTCCACCTGTCTTTATCTTGGGTGGACACCGGATCAAAGTTGCCTTTCTCACAAGCTCTGAGGTTCATAATTCACTAAAATTTTATCAACATGAACAGATGAGAACTGTGCTGCCCACCTGGCAAGCTGGGAAAAACAAACTTGAAAGGAGCATTAAACATCCAGAAAACATCAAACCTACCTTCACTATTAAAGGACAAAAATGCTTCTTGCATTGATTATCAAACTGTTTGAGAAGATGTGGCCTAAATTAGGTCAACAGCAGAGCTGAAGAGTTTCTATGCACGCACCTTTTGGCAACTTTGCTTGAGCACCACATCACTGCAGAGGGGCACGTGGTGGTTACGAGTCCTTGCTCCACCCTGGGGTCACCTGGAGGTTTTTCCATTTGCTTGCCTCTGGCTGTGCCTTCCCTGTCCTCCTTAATTCCAGCTGATACATCATCACAAACGTGCCCTTTTTGCTGTCTATCAACACCAAAACCGCCCCACTCGCGGGTGCTGTGGGAAGGAGACCTGCGACGGGCCCACCGGAGAGGCTCCGCGCGGCCGTGACGCGACTGCCCTGCGGCCGCCCGGGCAGGGCCTGCTGCACGCAGCGGCCTCACCTCGGCAGCTGCTCTGGCAGCTCCTGGCTGTGCAGGGCTCAGCAGGGAAGTAAGGATGTCTAACAGCTGCTGGGACAAAGAACCCTCTGAACTCTTTTTTCAGTCTAAGTCATTCCTCTGCCCCCTCTACGGTCTCTGGTTGCTGGATCACAACCCTTTGCATTTGGTGCCGAGAATTCAATTGAATGCCATTTACTGTCACATGTTTGAGTAGACTGCATGCTTTCCTTGTGTGCTGGGCTATGAGTAGATACATTTCACCCCCCATTTGGAATATACTTAAGCATTGCAAATAGGCAGTGAGCATTAGATGCTCCAATGAGTGGATAAAGTGTTGTTGTTAAATACTTCTTTCCAGGACGTTTGATGAAAGGACTGTACCAAATCTCTGCCACATAAGGATGTAATGTACAATATAAAGTGATTAGAGATGCTATGATTCCTATACAAGCCATTAGCTCGTTTAGAGAAGCTGTTAAGGCATGAAGGCATTTTGATGGAAATTGGGTCTTAGGTCCCACAAAAGCTGCTAGTACTTTAGTAAAGATAAATATTGACTAAGGGTTGCAAACAGGCAAAGATGAGTCTGGTAAGCCCAGAAGAAGCTCAAGAGTGAGTGAGTGGCTTTCACTCTTAGGGATGTTTTGTTTAACCCTCAGACTAGTGGTGCTTTACCTAAATAACAAAGGGTACTAAAAGCACTAGAAATGGAGATGAAGCAAAACCAAAACCCACTCTTTACTAATTGAGCCTCTGAGCAAAGCATAGGCGTGTGTATCACTTCTGCTCTCACCTTTGCAGGGCTCGAATGTTTTCCTTTGTGTCTCAGTGGAGGCTGGAGCTGCAAGTGTACCTTAGTGTGTGAGTCAGGAGAGCTGAGAAGCAGGTAGATAGTCCTGTTTGAGAAAAAGCCTTGCAGTAGGTAAAGGCTAAGTCAGACGTTTTTGCCTGTGAAGACTTATTGCTTGATTATAAGTTGCACTGTGGTGATTGATTCCCATGGCTCTTCTAACCCTCTGTATTTACATTCTGTGATTTTTGACAATTTCTGTTCATGACTAAAGGATCTGAGAGTACTTTTCTGGAAGCTATTTTTGTCCTACAGAGGTAGGAGCTTGCCTGTTTGTGTTGGTCATTTACCTCACAAATGACATGTAGGCTCTCAGGAATGTGAATCCTCTTGGTCTGCTGTGGTTATCAGCATCTTGCAGGAAGAATTGATTCCTTTCAGTCCCCTAAGGAAATATACAGTGACATTTTCTTATAGTGCAATTACTTTATCCTCTCCCTAAAATGAGTTCATTCTGGTTTCTCTATTACTTTCAGTAATTTTTGCACAGTAACAGTGCTGCTGTCTACCCCTGCCCTAAGCATAGGAGAGGGAAGGGCTGGGGAGCTTTGATTGCACATTAGTGACTATAGTAAGCTTGTGTGTGTGGGAGAGAGAGACAGGGAAAGGTTATTCTGGGTATGTGAAACTGCCAAAATGAAGATTTATGACATTGCTGATGGATGGAAAGACAAAACCCCTGCACTTTGGAGTTTTACTTTTGAGGAGTCTCATTCTGATTGTGAAATGGCAGTGGGAAGTCTCTGAACTGAAGATAAGAAGTCAGGTATTGTCAGTCCATTTCCTACCTCTGCATGAGCAGGGTGAGAGAGCGCTGGTCCTACATCCCCTGATGCCTCAACACCTTCCTGTAAAATGGGAGCTATTGAATTTCCCACTAAATGCTAAATTTTACCATGTATACAAAAACTGGGGACCCTCCAGGGAAAAGCAAAGCATTCAACCCCATATGCCCCACTGTCTCCTCCAAGAATGCCAGTGGTGGCATCCTGTGGAGCAGTCTAGAGCTGGAGCAGGCAATGGGGTTACTGAGGAAAAGGGTCCTCTCCCAGCTCCAGACCACCTTGTCATGGCAACTGCAAAGGTAGGGACTGGATTATTGCATTCTCCCCATTAAGTTGCTCTGGAAAACATTTTATTTTTTTTTCCAAAATCTCATGTTTTACCTGCTGGACCAAAGTTTGAGTCTGTCCTGCTCCATGAATGTCCTGAGGATGACAGGTCCCTCTGTCTCGTGGCTGTGCAGCAGTGGCACAGCACTCTGGTCTTTGGGAGCTCCTCGGGCACACTGAGCAGGGAGCTCACCACCATTAACTGTGTCTTGAACCTTCCTGCAGTGCCAGGTGTCTGCTTCTGCCTCCACATTCCCAACAGAGCACAGGGCAGCCCTGGCAGGGTTCCTGGGCAGTGACAGGGCCCTTTGGCATGAGAGTCAGTGAGACAGGACCACTGCAGGGCTGGCTTTGGGAAACAATGAGTTCAGACAGCCCAGGCTGCTGAGCAGCCCTAGAGCAGCCCACAAAGAAGTAACCTTCTGATGCTGATGAGACAAAATGAGGTTTGATGACTTTTTGATTTTTTTTAATAGTATGCTGGATAGTGTTTTAATTAGTGTATTTCTGTTGAGCAAGGTGATAATTAAGGGAATGACTCTCCATGTAGAGTGTAGAAGATGATTCGGTAATGCCCAGCAAGACTAATGTGTATGTTAGGGTATGCTTACTCTGTCTGTAGGTCTTTGACACCATCCTTTTCAGGTAGATGGACATAAAAATCATAGTTTTCAAATAAGGATTTCATTTCAGTGTTGTTTGGAGATGATATAGTGACCATTTAAAAGTCATTTAAAAGTAATGGTTGTGACTAAGTTCTGGCTGTAAAAGACACCAGATCCCAGGTCAGCCCGTGCTGCAGCAGCCCTTGCTGCTGGACCCGTGCCTGGCTGTGCTCTCTGGGCCTGGGCTGGTCACACCTGCTCTCCAGGCTGAGGGTTTGCCTGGGCTCTCCTCCCTCTGCTCTGCTGCTCTTCTGCAGAACTTCCTCAAAACTGCCCTCAAAACTGCTCCCTCAGGTGTGGGTGGGCTGCACAGTCCTTCCCTACTGGCACCAATGGCAAACAGAGACGAGCAGTTGCACGACACACAGGTCTTGCTTTTAGTAAACCAGGCTAAAATAGAATCAGGCCTGATCCTCTCCTCTCCCCTTGAACCCACCAGGTGGAGAATCAGACCAGTGGTGGTTGTCTTGAACACAAACAGCTGCAGCCAAACCCCATCTGAGCTCTGGCTTCTCTCACCAGCGACAGCAAAGCTCTGTGTGTGTGTCTTATGTTCTGGTCCTGTGTGTGATGAGAAGCCATTTTATGATCTATGATTTTTCTTAGTCTCTTGATATTTCAAACAGGATTGGGTATGAGAAAGGCCATGTGCTTCCTTTCCAAAAATACTCAAAGACTTCAAATATATATATATATGATTAGAAATATATAAAAATAATAAGAAAAAAGATCCAAAATGTGTATTTCTTCTTGCAGCTGGACTGAAATAGCTGCTATGATTTCCTCTCCCCAGCTGAGAATTGGTACAGTTTGTTTTTCTTACATGATTTCCATGGTGTTGATAATGATGTATTTGTATATTGTGACTGATGAGAGATAATCAGACAGGGAAAAAGCACAGAATTACCTGTCCTTTTTTCCAGTCAAGACAGAATGTATGAATTTATTACAAGAAAAAAAGTGTGCAAATGAACTTCCTGTAATTAGGCCATTCTGACCTGTGTAGAACCACACTTTGTTTGAAATTTATAAAAATTATAACTAGTACAAAACCCTGTGGTTGATGTCTCTATATGAAGCAACAAGTAAAATGAGATTTTTTGCTATTTGAGATAAATGAATATCAGTAAAGGCACATCATCAGAGCTAAAAAAATCCACACATTTGTGCAATATAACTTTAATTTGTCCAACACATGTGTCACAAAAGGCACAGTAAGTTGGGGTTTTTTTCTTATACCCATCTCCCTTAGTGCTGTTCTGAATTGCTAGGACTCTTGGGAGAGTGCAAAGGTTCACACAGACAGCTCAGAGGAAGCTGTAGATGACTTTATAATAGTTCCCCTTGAGATATCTGCATGCCTTTGGCTGCCAGTGTTTATTAGGGAATGCTAATTGACCCAAATACAAGCTGTGGATCATGTAGAAAGGCAAGCAGGTAAAAATGAGAATGCAGAAACACAATGCAAACAGAGTAAGATAAACCAGTACTGATTTCATGCAGTACCCAGATTCCTGGGGCAAACTTCAGCTCACTTGACTTTTGAAGGCACCGGTGTCACCGTGTTCCTGCAGTGAGTATTGCTATGAGGAAAAGAAGAATTCTGGGGTTGCTTTGTTCCCTGCCCCAAGCAGGCCCCTGGCAAACGCCCCGGGCAGGGAATGCCCCCGAGGGCCGGAGTGAGCGATGCTCTCCTGCTGCTCATCCCGCCGGGCCGGGAGCTGCGAGGAGCCCTTGGCGGGATCAGGTGCTGGGGTGCAGCAGTGACAGCGACCGCCCGCAGATCCGCCTCGGACGAGAGCGGGCCCGGCAGCAAAGGATGGTCCCCACTGGGGCTCTGCTCAGCCCTGTCTCACTTTCAGCAGGTGCCCTGTGGAGGTGGTCACACCTCTCCCTTCTGTGCCTTAACATAAAAGACGGAGTTTGGCCTTAAAGTACTTTCTGAAGAACACAGGGGAGGCTCTGATTTACGGGCTGTAACCTCCTCTGGGGCACTTTGCACCAGGTCCTCAGAGCGGCAGGGAGATGCACGAAGCTTTCTCTGGCCTTTCAGAGCCCCAGGTCTCAGGTGCAGAGTGAGCCTGTCCTACTCCCAGTCAGCCCAGCAGTCATTTCTCTTTCCACTTTCTTTCCTAACCATCATTTATTTCCTTTTGCATGAGTTTACAGACGAGAGGCATCGGTCTCCCCCTCTCTCTCCACCTCCTTCCCAGCCATGTGACTGAGCACTCTCTGCATCAAGTGAAACTTTTCAGTCCGCAGGAAAGCTCGGTTTCCTCTGCGCCCGCTGTCCGGGGAGAAGCAGCAGCTCTCCCACCGCAGCCGTGCTGGCCATGGGGAGGAGCGCACGGCAGCTCATCTCGCTGACCCTCGCCTGTGGTGAGTAACAGCAGCATTTCCACCTGAAAAACGGGACTTTATGCCAGTTTTGTCTCCTTGCAGTCAGGACAGCACTTAACAGACTCGAAACTTTGAACAGTTTTGTTGCTAACACTTAAGGGTGCTTCCAGTAAAGTCCCACTTGCTAAGAAATAACCATAACTGCAGTTAATTGCAGCTGGTATATAATTAGTTTGATGTTTGCCTCTGTATTTTCCCTTGAACTCTGTGGTGGCATAAGCTCTGTGTGAAGGAGTCAGTTCAAAGCCATGTTGGAAGCAGACTTCTTTGGCTTTGCTTTTCTTAATTAAAAATAATTTTCAGACTTGCAGAACTAACTGAAAATCCTGAGACAAGCAGGAAAGAAAAAAAAATAAGGAAGCGTTGCTCGAGTCATTAATCTGTCTGCACTGCAAGATGCAGAGCAGGATCAGGAAAGCAGGAGTGAGGCAGGGCTTGGAGAAGACAGGCTGGGGCTTCTCTCAATGAAACCTCACTAGGGTCACCATTTGATCCTTAATGCTGCTCTGTGAAAATCTGGGGAGCCCCACAGATCAGGGACATCTCCCAGTGCTTTAAGTCAATGCTCAACACCTGCAGCAGCACCAAATTTGCCTGGTGAAGAGGGACAGAGCGTGATTTAATCTGTGGAGCAGCCGAGGGTTTGAGCTGGCTGTTGGGACCCTGGGCTGAGGTGTGTTTTGCCATTGGCACACGGGGATCACACAAGGAACAACCCCCGTCCCCCTCCCAGTCCATGAGCAGGGAAAGTGCCCAGGGACTCCACCACGAGCAGCTCCTGCTGTAACTCTCTGCTTTCCCATGCCTGCTTCATAGCCAAAGTCTAATGAAGTGGCCCCAAAACATACAAATGAAAGGAGAGCAAGATCAGGCTGAGAAGCAACACTATTAATTCAGTGGTCAGCAATCACTTTTGACAAGAAAGAACTTGTTTCCTCTGTTCCTTACCATTTTTGATCTTTCCTTTGATAATTTGTTGTGATGTTTTATTAATGTCACAAAGTCAAATCTTCCTATGCAGTCAGGGAACGAAACATAATTAGTGTTTAAGGGATAAAGGTCAAATGGTTGGAGGGAAGCTATGACAGTACTGAAACTTCTCAGGAAATCTTGGGGCTTTTCCAATTCCTCAAGCAATCCAAAGCAGTCAGGGCTGGTAAGAGCATTTTCACTGATTACAGGAGCTGGGTCAGTTTTTGTGTCCACTCAGAATCAGTCAACTAAACAGGAGCATTTCTCCTGGCAGCAGAAAGCAGAACAAACCCTCTGGGCAGCTGAATAGATGAGTGTGGTTAAATGAAAAGGGGGAAAAATCCTCAGTAAGGGTTTCTATCACACACCTCAGCACAGGCTGAGAAATGGCACAGCCAGACCTTGGCACTGAGAACTCAGCTTGCCACCATAACCCCTTGGAGCAGAGCAATGATGTTCCTTGTGATCAAAACTTGTCACCAAAGCATGAAAAAGGCATCTCCAGGCCCAGACTGGGAACAGTGAATTTCTGAGAGCTGTGCTGGTCTGTTTCTGAGAGTTTTGTCCTGGAGCATCGCACGGAGGCTGCCTGGGCTCACACACAGCCCTCAGCATCTGTTACACACAACTTTGATGCTGAAGGGAGGCAAGGGGACCGCAGCTGCTTGCTCTGGGAAGATACACCCCAGGGCACTTGCATCCCTCAAGCAAAATGTTGCTCCTATGAAGCTTTGAGTTGGCTTTATGGGAAGAAAACAAAAAGAAACTCCTGGGGGGTGCAGAGGTGCCATTCCTCGTGTTTCTGTGGCCTGTTCTGCTGGCAGAGCCATGAGAGGTCTGTTGGAGAGCTGTGCAGGCAGCTCCTGTCTGTGCAGTGCCAGGCTCCCAGAGGGGAACGTGGCCGTGCTCAGGAGCCACAGGGAAGCCTTCCTGGCCTTAGCTGGGGGGTAGGTCAGGGTCTCCATGGGCCCATCTGCCCCTTCACACAGCAGAGCCACCAGACCACCCCCAGCAGCCACCCAGACAGAGCCAAGGCCAATGGGTGCAGCGGGAGAGTGACCCCTGTCCATCCCTGGGAGCTGATGTGGCCAAATGCCTGTTGGGAAGACAGTCCAAACAATGGCTTCAGCGTGGCCATTCACTGGCAGAAGCTCCAAAATGCTTGAGAGAGCCTTGAGAGAGTTTGGTAGTCACTCACTGAGCCAGAGCCATGGGCCACCCCAAAGACATTTCTGGCTTTCCCCTCAGGTGATCCTGTCAGGCTGAATAATGAAAAATAATTGGGTTGAAATGACCTTTTGAGGAATTTTATTTAAAAGCTATGGGTGGCATTCCAATGTCACTTAAATAATATTTCTTTCTACATCTGTAAGGTGTTATCTGGTCAGTAATCAAAACCAATCTGTGGACTGGAAACTAAGACCTACAGACAATTTAGAACTCGTGTAAATTTAAATATGGGTTGTTTCACAGTCCTATAGGGGAAGAAAGTGAAAATTGCAACTTCTTCTTTCTTGTTTTTATCGTGCTGATACACTTGGATGCAGCTACCCATAACTGGTGTATGGCAACTGCTCTGGCTTTCCTCTGGCCCCAGAGAAGGAGAGCAGTTATCTGATTAACAGCTCTGCACCAGCTGTGCTAAAGCACAGGGCAAAGGGAGAAAATGAATTAAAGTATCATATTAATGAAGCATTTTTAGGTTCATTTCAAGAAAAATCGCAATATTTTTTGAGGTTTTTTCAACGGTTGCAAGTTGCACTTCTTTGATGGTAACACCTGAAGTGGCAGTCAAGTGTAGTCTGTACAGCACAGAGTGAAACCCAGGCAGTTTTAGGAGTATGGAGTATTTACATTTACACTTCTGCTCTTCTCTGGCATAGCCATTTTTAAGGGAAGGTTGTGGTAAGAGTTAAGACCTGTGCATCTGCTCTTGTTTCTTTATCTTGAATTTGATTCAAAATCCAGTAGGTTTTATTGTTCTTATTTAGTTTATATGTATCTTAAAATGATGATATTTTGTGAATTCAGCTATTATTGAAGATCTCTGTCAATGATGAGTATAAATAAATAAATAAAAGGAAGAACTTATGAGATTTCAGCCATTTCAGCACTCTAAATGTGCCTCTGGCATTAATCCATCCTAAAATCCTAATCTCAGCAGCCTGCCTGCCATCAATTCTGACACCAATTAATGAGAAATTTCTTTGAAAGAGCCAGTGTACAATGAACTCAGACATGTTGAGACATTCTCAGTGGAGCTGTACTGCTGGGAATATGAGCTGTCTTGGACTTTCGTGTCCCTTCTGTCTCCAAACTGGACACTTTATCACTGTCCTCCTGCTAATTTAGGCAGTAAAGCATTTAACTACACCTAAAGCTTCATGCACATCAAGGAATTCACATATGTCAGTGATTTATTTCAGTTTCTTTTAGCTTGACCTTGGCTTTCCAGAGTTTTGTTGCATACTCACAAAGACTCAAGCAGAAGAGTTGGGACATTCAAATACTCTACAATGTACTTTCCCACCTTTTGTTCACTTCTGTATTTACATTTAGGAGCCAGATATTTCTTTTTTACTTCTGCAAGGGACATGATTGTGTAAATGTTATTAGGTGGAAGCATAATTTTGGTGCTGTAACTATTTTCTGATGTGGTCCAAAATGTTCCTGGATGCTGCACCCTGATTTTTTTCTCATTTCTGAAAGCCCATTGCTAAGAGGGATGGTCTTTCTTTGGGTTCTTCCAGGAGGAAGAACTTCAGGGTTCAAGCTGAAATGGCTACAACAAAACCATAAATAAATACCTGGAATTTCCCTGTCTCCCAGACTGGTTTCCTAGGCTGTGAATCACTGTAAGACCATTGCACTGCCTCACTTCCTTTGCACACAGACACATCCCCTTTCCCTACACTTTGTTGGTAAGAAACCAACAACCCCTTTGGCTTTTAGAGACACTTCATCTTCCTTAGACCTCGACAATTTGCTGAACTACTGCCTGCAGGGAATTCTTGTGCTGCCTGGGGACTGTGCAAGGTCTGGGTCCTCAGTGTGTGGAGAGCTCATCTCAGCCAGTGTGCTCCCACTGGAATGGGAATACTCAGAGGTGTGAAACTTGGGAGAGTGGTGCCAAGCTGTGGATAGTCCTACAGAGAGGCTGCTTTCACTCTCCTATCATGACTGGAGCCAAATGAAGAATGAAATTGTATCACCCATTTGATAACAAAACCAGTGCAGTTATGCTGTGGTTACCAACATAAAAGTGAAATGTAAAGGTTTCTAGACTAATGACTTTAGTTTCTTTGCAGCATTTTCCTCCTGCTTTGCTGAAGTGGCCCTGGGGGTCAGTCTGTCTCCAGAAACCACATCCTTCCACCAAATGGCTACTTCTGCTCAGCCACTTTCCCTTCATCATTCTTCACCCCATCAAAGCACCGCACTTCATTTTAACAGCACAGGCTCTCTTCAAACAACACCCAGGAGCCCCAGAACAGCTGTGCAGACAAGGGAGCAGCGCCAGGCAACATCAGCTGCAGGCCAGCACTTGGCAGCCGGGGCAGGAGCAGGCACCACAGCCACGACAGCCACAGACAACCCCAGCACAGCCGGCCAGGCCACAGCCCCGGCGCCGCTCTCGGGTACAGCCGCAGTGGAGAGCACAGCGAGCCCCTCTGTGTCGCCCACCAGGCACGGGAGGAGGCCATGTGTGACCACAGGAACTGCAGCAGCGGCCACCAACACCTCCCTGCAACAGGAGACAGCGAGCAGCCAGGGGCCAGCTGCCAGCACTGCCTCTGCAGCCACCACCAGGCACAGGGCCGGGGCCAGCACACGGGCACGGAGACAAACAGCAGCCACGGCGGGTCCCACAGCCACAGCGGCGCCCAGCACGCCCGCCCATGCAGGGACACACACAGCCCCCACAGCCCCTGCCAGGACAGCGAGACCCCCTCCTGCCCCAGAGCCCTCTGCCATCCCCACAGGCACCTACACCGTTTCTGATGGGAACAGAACCTGCGTCAAAGCTGTCATGGGTCTGCAGCTGATGGCTTGGAATATACAACAGGTGAGGTGGAAGCTTAATGCACTGGAGTTCATAGTGATGTGTCAGACAACTGCCAGCGCTGGTTTATGAGTGGGGAACAATCCTGGCAGGCAGCAGGTTGGTTGCCACCAGCACTGGCCTGTTCGTTCAGCCACACAGACTGTCTGAAAAAAAAGGGCAAATCTCTGCATATTTTGAAGTTAATAGATCTTTTTTATTAAGTCCCCTCCTCCTCTTCATGAGCAGCCCTGCAATGTCTCTTCTCTCTACAGGAGCAGATGGAATATGTGACTGTCAACCCCAACACAACACAGATCTCTGGAAGCTGTGGGATGGTGCAGTCTGAGCTGAACTTAACTTTTAATGCAGGATTTGTAAACTTCGCCTTTGTAAAGGTAAATGTTGCATTTAGAGGGAAGGAGTGTTTAGGATTGGGAAGCAGGAACTTAGCCTGCCTTTGCTCCAGCTTGAGCTGTGGGAAAAGACATTTTATCTCTCTCTGGGCTTGTTTTCCATCTGTATATAAGGCATGGCTACTCCTGTTCTGCCCAAAGGGCTAGAACCATAGAACCATGGATTAATTCAGGTTGGAAAATACCTCTGGATGCTGCCTGGTGCAACGTCATGCTCACAGTACAACTGACTTCAGAGTTAAATCAGGTCTTGTCTGAACTTTGAATTTGGGAGTGAAGGGTAAGCACAGTGCTCTGCCAGCCTCTGAAAGAAAGTTCCAGAGTGCAGTGTTAGAGCTGCCCATTGAGCAACACAAAGTCTAGGAGTAGCCAAGCAAAATCTCTTTTTTACATAGGTAGGAGGAGGGAGGTCAGGTCTGCTGTTTGCATTGGAGAGGTGCAGAGGGAAAGGGCTTGGGACTGGAGTCCCAGTGCAGGAACAAGGTGTGCTGGGAGCTCTGACTCACACTGTCAAGTTGCTCTCAGCCATTTGCTTCCATAAAAGCCAGCTGGAGTTGACACATTCAAAGGACAGCCTGTGCAGTTTTAAGTGCCCAGGAGCCATGACACACCATGCAGCTGGAGAAGCCTAATTTCATCTAATTTCTGAGTGGAAAATTCCAAACAAGTGAACTACAACAACAAAATTGTAGATAAGTGGCCTTAAAATGCACCACACCAGGGAGAACTACAAATACAGAGAAACTTGGGCAAGATGATAGATTCTGCTCCTGCAGCAGGAAAAGGAGCTTTGTTTTTGACATTATGTCTATTAATTCCATGCTCCCCACTGGGGCCACATCACATGTGGGTGAGGCTTTTACTCAAGCTACTGAGAGTGCTGCAGCTTCTGTAAGCACAGGAGAAAATCCCTGAGTGCAGCCATCCTCTTGCTAACTCAGGCATTTGCACATTTTGGGAGGCAGCACTATTCACCTGGAAGCTGTAAGGGTGGGGTGATGATGCCAGCAGGGCTAAGACAGAAATAACACTGGGTATAAAATTGGGCAGGGAGGAATGGGCAGGAGCATGGCACAGGTTGGATCCTGTCAAACTCTGGCAAGTGTAATGTACATCAAGGCCAGGGAGCTCCACAGCAGCTGAGAGCTGCATCTGGCCATCACTGCTGATCTGTCCTTCAATTCATCAAGCTAAAGTGTCAGTCTTACAGCCTGGTTCCAAGCCCAAATTAGAAACAATTAAGAAAAGTACAAATGGTTAATCAGTCCTTTTCATAGAAAGTCCAAGAGGGAACAGTAAATTATACCCCACTTGTGTCATTAACTCTTGAACAGAGAAAATATTTCAATTAGTAATCATCTTTATTTTAGCTTACAGCAAAAAGTTTTCTAAGAGCTACAGAGGAAAGGTGAGGTAAATAAAAATAAAGGACCTCCTTCAAAACAAAGGATCATTTCAGACTCTGAGTGTTTGCTTTAAATGGGTGCTTCCTGCAACAAGAGGAGCATTTTTGGTGTTACAAGAATCCTTAGAGAAAGGCTGGGGATTCAAGTATCCATGAAAGCCCCAGGTTACAGCAGTGCTAAGGAGAACGATGTGAACCTTTAGGAGGTGCTTGACCTGTCTTGCCCTGAGAAAAGGTGTTTTTTGGCACAGCAATAGACAATCCACCCTCCACTTAGAGATAAGCCTTAAGAGCATAGCAGGGCTCAGCTTGGACTGCTTTGAAATTCAAGTTAATGAGAAATCAGTTTGCTGCTGGCTTTTTGTGTTTGGTCCCTGCAGCCTCTCCGGGTGCTTTGAAGCAGGAGTGCTCCAGCAGTGGCACTTGTGGCTGTCCCTGGTGGGACAGGAGCTGGCTCAGGCTGGGTGGCAGAGGAGGGAGGCTGGTTCAGTGCTCACCACTCCAGCGGCCTCTGCGAAAAGGAAGTTGTGTAACCCACCCACAAGATGTGAAGTAGGAACAGGTGTTTTCCCCAAGCAAACTTTTTAACTGTGGCCAAACAGAACAAAGCACTGCCACCCAGAAATTGTCATATTTCACCTAGTTATGTCTTTCAGTTGGAATAAAGCTGAGAATCTGTTCTCTGGTGTATATCTTCCTTCAGTTTTCCCTCTCCATCCTACCAGTTTTTAACTGGGAGCACACACAGGACACAGTCATGTCTGCTGCCATTTCTCCACCAGCTGCACTCACCAATCCCTGTGTGCTCACAGCAGGAATTAAACTGGGCTGCTGCACCCATTTTACTCCAACACTGCTACCAGGGGCAGCTCCCAGGGCTGGCTCTCGCCCTGTGATGCTCCAGGGGAGGGCAGTGTCCAGGCTGCACCAGAGTTTCAGGGCACATGCAGGCAGGACACATGGCTGGAAATTTTGTTCTGTGCTGTTGTCCCAGGTGCTTTCCGTGTCAGCAATCTTCCTACTTTAGGTTATCACAAGTATCTCATGAGTGTCCAGCTTGAGCAGTTTGAGTAAAATTACACCTGCATGGTCCTGTTTCACTGAACTGAGCAGAAATTGGTGATACAGCTGAGATTTGGAAAAGAAAAATACATTCAAGAGAGTGGGTTCTTGGGTCTCAAAGGTAATGGTTTACAAAGTGTGTCTTTGGGAAATTCTTTAAGCCCTTTTTGCTGAGGTAAATTGTGTTTCTTTCCCCTGAAAATATGAGTGTGTATTATGAATAAAGATAAATCTCCTTTTGCAGCAAGCTCCAAGTTACTCTGTCACTAAAATTGAGAGCAGAATGCAGTTATCTTCTGAAGGTCAGTGATTTTACTTTGTCTTAATTTCATATCAAACTGTTCTGGTTGTGGGATAAGCTTTCAGATCTTTAAAACACTGGATTTTGCAAGTATGTGTTTTATCAAGCTTTAAATGTGTCATTCACCTAAATCTTATGGTATAAAAATGGAAAAGAAAGGACCTGGCTGGAATTACATTGCTATTATTACATTTTCTTTTTGATTTCAAAAGCTTACCCTGCCCCACTCTTTCAAAATAAAGATTACTTCAAACCTTGCCTGCTCCTGTGAAAATTCTAACCCACTCTTGCAGACCAAATTCGTTAAAATGTGATTTGAAGAACCATCTGAAACTTTAGTCATTTGTTCAGACCTAAGCTCAGCTGAATTGCCCATTGATAGTTAAAGCACTCATTTAAACATGTAAGACGGAGAAGTGATAGTTTATGGAGAAAATGTCCATGTTTTAGTCACCTCTGGGACCATTTTAACTCAGAAAGATGTTGGTTCCAGTGGAGTTAGTGTGGATTCTCATCTGTCTCTCTCTGGCCTCCAGGTATGTTTTACTATGCAGCCCTAAATGAGAAGCTGTTCACAACAACGCTGGGGAATTCCTTTAAGTGTGTCAGCAGGCAAACCTTCACCTTGGAGAAGAACTTCCAGATCCTCTTTGTTCATGTGCAGCTGCAGGCATTTGACATGGTTGGTAACCAGTTTGGAAAAGGTGAGTAGAAGGAGACTTTTCCACCCCTCCCAGAGCTACATGTCAGCACTCTGACAGCCTGATGGATTGAATCTGCTAAATTGTACCCATACACATCCCACTGCTGTTTTCTCAACCTTTCCTGAGTCATTTCCAACACAGTGCTAATACCTACAGAGAGTGGAAAAATATCTTCCCCCACTGCATTCAGTACCTTCTGTTTCACCTTCTCATTAAAAATGTTCACCTCTACAGCCACAATTTTCTTCTTAATTCATTTTCTACTGGAACAAGCAGAGGTGTGTTCAGCATCAGTGCACTGCCCAAACCCCAGTGTGCAAAGTTCATTTCCAGGTCACTGTTCTCAATATGGTCAGATTTTAGCTATTTTTAAAAGCTCCTGATACTCTCGTTGTCCCACAGCTGCAGCAGCAAAACTGCTGGCTAATAAGGGGTATTTGTGAATGCAGGATGGTATTTTCAGAGCACCTGTGTCTAGACATGATGAAATGTGCTGCTGAGGAGGAGCACAACTGGCCCACTCCCAGCTTCAGAATTAAATGTGATGCTCATCTCTTCAGTTTGTCTTTTCTTGGAGAAGTGCCACAAAGAGGCACCCAGGTATCTCAGTAAAACACAAAGACAGACCAGAGAAAGGGCCTGAGTGGGACCTTGTGATCTCTTTCAAGTTGTCCATCTTCTCATTTCTGTGGCTTCCTCTGAGGGCATTTCCATACAAGAACTCAGGTGCACAGAGGGGCTGCCCAGCTCTCCAGCCCTTCAGGTGCAGCAATAGAACATTCTCCCTTCTGCCACTTGTCTTCCTGCATGCTTACCAAATATTGCCCCTGTATTCTTCTTTTTAATTTAGATCTGTCTTTTGATGTAGTCTGGCTCTGTTTGACCAATTCTTCTGTTAGGTCACCCTTTTGGTTACCCTTTTCATTCTAAAAGGAATATAATGAGAACATTTGGGGCTTTTTAAAGACATGGTCCTTCTCCACACTGAAAATCCCATCTATGCTCTCATTCTCATGAAGAGTTTTCATGGGATGACACTGAGCTGGAAGAACTCATGGGATCCCATCTGGTCCCTGCATTCCCATTCAAGTGTGTACAATGACTCATCTTAGTTATGGGATTAGGTATTGGCTCACCTCTAGGAGAGACTCAGATGAGAAGGGTGCTCTCTGTCTCTCACTCTCTCTGTCTCTCCCTCCAAGTCAGACTAATCTCTGCTAGTCAATACCATATACACATTCAAATTAGTTTTGCTCTTAATCAAAGAGCTGAGAAAGCAGCTCCCACCTCTGAAATAATTCCCCAGGGGCTATAAAAAAGTCATGAAACTGTTGTGTATCGGCTGCGCATGCAGATTCTGAAAGAGAAAATCCCCAGTGAAGGAATGACTAAACACATCACCAGCCTGCTCCCCTCGGGTGTCTCAAGACTGATAGTTTCACTTCTGTTGCTCTTGATTTGCTTATCTTTAAATGGAGAAGAAAAAGAAAACATTAATGGTCATTGGTTTCAAGTTCCTTACAATTCTGTACAGATTACAGCAGTGTTATATCAATAGCTTGGTCTGTTTGAGTCTTGAAATCTGTAAAAGGGCCTTCTGTACTTCAGTGTATCAGAAACAATTCCTAGAGTTCACAGAGTTAATTTCTTCATCCCCAACCTTTCATCAAAGCAAAATGGCCAATTCAAGTATCTCTGGCTTTTACAACATGTAGATACAAATACTTTTCAGCTCATTTAACAGCAGGTTACATTAACCAGACAAAGCTTTTAAAAGGCAACCTCTAGAAGAATACCTTTGGCTTTGTGCAATTGCATCACCATCTGGATTAGAGCAGAAGAGGATCAGACTTTGGGAAGAGCCATGTGGAGGCTCTGGAGCTGTGACATGATGTCATGCACTCCACATGCTCCCTGGGCTCGTTGCCCACTGCCAGTGTAAAGATTCCTGTGGGAAAAGCCCAAGCCAAGCTACAGCCTGTGCCAGCAGAGTCATGGAATGACTCTCGAGACTTTCATCTCAGAGCGCTGTCGAAACCTGCCCCGGAACAGTCCCAGGGAGTGAGGGGACACAGGGTCTCAGACCTCCCCCATATCCTGGCTATAAACTGGATTTACTGGGATGTACTGTGGGGCTTAGCTGACCACGCTGCCCTGCTCAGAGAACAGTTTGCTCTGCAGGTGCCACTCACAGCAGCATGACAGAGCTCTGTCTTTCCCCAGAGCTCAAGGAAGGACCATTCCTGTAGATCTGATGGAAGATGTAGGTCTGATCCAATTCTGGGATAGCACACTAGTGGTCATTCCCAGACACTGCCTTCACTCCCAGGGCTACATTGGTATTTTGAATTTGAGGCTGATCCTGCCATTGCCATTGGGTAAACTTTCCATTTCTGTCAGTGGCCCACATGGTGCAGTCTCCATAGGAAAGCTGCTGTTTTACCTCAGTGTAGAAGTTCACTTTTAAGTAAAAGTTTCTGTTTAATCAGAGGATGACTTGAATATTCATTCAATATTCAATATATTCAATAACTGGCTGAGGGACTCAGGATTTGCCCTCTCTGTAGCTAAGATGTATGTTTGGAGTGGTATCTTTGCATGGTCCTTCAAAGACATGATTTGTGTCACAACCTTTTCTGGTATCATCATATGTACAACAAAATTGCAAAGGTACTGCTAAAGCAACTCCCTGCACCATGTCCAGGGCTTCTGCCTTCCGAATCTCTGAATATTCTGAGTTAGCCACCATTACCCACAAACCTTCTGAATTCAACAGAGTGAACACTTAGAATTTGATTTTTCTTAGAAGACACTGACTTATCAAGGATCCCTGCTGCAGTAATGATGTGCTGGGCTATGGGCTTCTGTCTCTGGCCTGATCCTTTTCACTGGGAAGAAGCAAACAGATGTCACACAGGAGCAGTTTTTGACCACTCAGGATGTGTCTCCCTCTTTATTTTCAGACTGGCACTTTGTATTGTGATGCCACTCTAGGGAAGCACAGAGCTACTGCAGAAGGGCCAAGGATGGTTTTCTTGAGATAAGGCTTATCACAGATAAAAAATGTAGCTCAGGAAAAAGAAAGACAAAACAAAAGAAAGCAAGGTTTTGAGACCTTCTGGCTTGTATTTGCCAACTTTTCTGGAATACAGATGTACAGTGTAGGAGTATGGTGCTCTGCTATAACATTCTCTGATCTCCTTTTCCTTTCAGAAGAAGAATGTTTTCCTGATAGAAACGGCAAAGCAGCTCCCATTGCAGTGTGCCTGACTATCCTGGGATTGTTTGTCATTGTGTTTGCCACCTTCCTGATCTCCAGGAGGAAGCCACATAGAGGATATGAACGCATCTGAGGTGCTTCCAAATGTGTGCAGCAAGCAGAGAGGTCACTGGAGTTTTCTGCCTGGCAATCTCCCTGCCCTGAAGCCACGTTTTTAAATGAGATGACACCATGTGTTTACTCTGGAAGGAGTTTTTTTAAGGTGGGAAGGAGAGAACTCACACCTTCTACTTTAGGCTATTCTTAGCATCTAATTTAGATGTAGTCCAGATGACCAAAATGAGGAGCCTGAATTCTCTGTGTTTTCAACAAAGGAGGTCATTCAGATCACCTAAGCCAGATTCCTAAAAATAACTTAAAGCAAGCAGCATCACTATTCCCCAGAAAATCCATCAGGTTTATTAATGATAGTGTTTAGATTTATCATAAGGTGCAAGTCTGACCTTCAGGTGAATAAACCAGAGGCCCACAGCTACAGACAGCCCTGCTAAGTGAGAGCTCACTGAAAGCTTTTTTAGGAACACGGTATGTGCCAAAATCTCAGGGAAGTGTCAGTGTGACTCCACTCACACACAAGTTCTCACCAGTCCTACAGCAAAGTTACACTTCCTAAGTGCCTGGGCTTTTCTTACTGAGCCCTTTGCAAAGACACAGTGGTAACTGTGACTCTTACTCTGGAGGTTAACATGTCATGGTCTTGTGAGAGCTCAGGAATCCCCCATGTGCTGTTCAGACATGGACCTGTCACAGTGACCACACTGAGCCCAGGAAATGTCCCTCTACTGGGGCAGCAGGGTGGTCTCTTAATGCAGGAAGATGCCCCACTCAGTGGAAATGCCTGGGATTAAGTGACCACCATTGGGGCAGACCTGCACGAGGTCCATGGCAAACGGAAATCAACTGATGCTGTATGGTCAAGGCTTCTGTGGGAAATAAAAGCTTGCACATGCCTTGGACAAACTCGCTGCCCAAAAGTGAGTGTTCTCCAGTGTGCTCACAGCTGAGCAGCTGGATTTTCATATGGAAATAATTTGGAGTTGCTTTAAAGCACACTGATACACTCTGTAGTCTATTTCCTGCTAAACCAATGCTGAAGACATGAGAATAGTAATTGCTCTTGGGATTTAAGTCCAGCTCGTGTTCTCTGTTGTAACAAGGAAAAGCTCCTTGTCACAAAAGATTTACAAAGCTAAACATACTCACAAATTTACACATACACACACATACATGTGTGCACATGCCACACAATCTGCTCACTGAAGCAAATGACATCAAGATGGTAAGAAATTATATATAAAAGCATTTGCAAATAGAAAATAATATTAAATAAGAGCACGCTTCCCCCAAGGCGTTAGGGTAATGGCTTAAATTTTACCAATAGAAGTTTGGCCTGGAAAATGACTGTGGAATGGCACTCATTAAACAAAAGAAAGACTGAAACCATATGTAAAAATGTCTTGACAGTTTAATCTGTATCTAAACACAATGGAAATGCTGGGAGCTAATTTAATTTCTGTGAATAATGGCCCAAATCCTGCTCAGCTATTAATGGTGATGGGATCTCATTGGATTTTCACTGGGTAAAACTGATGGTTATGTCTTCTTAGATAGTCTCTCAAGTATTTTAAAAATAATTTTGGTATTTTACTAGTGCTTAACCATTGCAAGTTTGCTTATTTAAATGAAGAAAAAAAGGAATCCTTCCATTCCATGAATTAATTAGAGATGTTGGTCTGTGTGAAGCAGGAAACATGACCATACTGTTCTGTAATCAGTTAATATGTAGCTGTGGAAGTAATTAACATTCTATAGAAATGCTCCTTTTGAGTCTGAATGAACCAATAAATAAGAGAGATAAAGACAATTTTGAAGCATTTTTACTCTTGGAGAAGCATCAGAACAAAGAACCAGCTGTGAGCACAGGGACAGCTGAATACTTTTATAAGGTAAAACAGTACAAGAAATGGGATACCAAACTTTCAAGCCTTGAATACAGACACATGATTTGAACTGTATTCAGTTGGATACTCAAATTGAAATGTAAGTATTTCAAATATTGTTTTGTAAAGGGCTCCAGCACTGTTCATAAAGCTTAGTGAGCTTTGTTGAACTCATTTTCCCCTTCCTCCTTCCTCCCTTAGCAGACAAGCAGCCACTGGACTCAGACCTTGGGCCTAATAAGATCCCTGTAACTCTCAGGGTTACTTAATACTATGAATCTGTTCTTTAGAAAGCAGATTTTTATACTCAATTAAAGCATTCACCTTTTTTTTTTTAAAAAAAAGAGATGTCTGGGAGGAAGGGTAAATGTATGAAGAGCTTCCATTTGAAAATGAGCCTGTGCCTGCAGTAGAGATGTCACTGTCCCAGTCTGCTACATGTGGACATTTTAACAACAAAAGCTGCCCTGAAAGCTCAGCACATGGTCTGACCCTAAGCTGTTCTGCCCAGGGATCAATAGACATCCTCCCCTTGTCAAAACTGAGTCCTATTTCATTTTTGGATTGTGTGATCTGTGTTACTTCTACTGACATGGATATAGCATTTGCTTGTTCTGTTCAGAAAAATTGCTTTATGTTAGTATTCAGTCTTTTTAAAAAGTTTGATATCAGTGTAAGGACAGGAAAGAGTTACTAATGACTGCTAATTCTGTGTTTAATATTGTGACACCTGGTATTTTTACCAGTGATGCATGATTAATGTTTTTCCCCATAGTTATTGTCTTTCTACAGTGAATCAAACTGTTGGTATTGAACAATGCTTGGATTCAAGTTTACCTGATTTGTTCTTATGCCTTCTCTTGCTATTTTTTGTTTGCTATTTTTATGAAGCTGCATTCTGCCATTTGTACATGAATGATACTCTGGGCTTGCTCTAGCTGGCACAGGGGAAGAACACATGGTGCAAACCAATGAAACAATTGGATGCTCCCAGGAAATGCTGCCAACATGCAGCAAAATTAATCCAATGAAGTTAGTGCTGTACAGTAGTACAGTACCCATTGGAGAACTCGTTACTGCATCAGGAGACCCCAGCCTTGAAGTGCAGCCTTTCTCCCAGCTGTGGCCCAGCCTGTATCCCATCACCTCCACCCCTGATCCCAAAACCCAACCAGCCTGCAGCTGGGATGTGTGTCAGCACAGCAGCACAGCAGGGAGCTTTGCCTCTCCAAATTTAATGCTGAATTAGAATCAGACAGCCCAGCTGCTCCCTGAGCTGTCGTGTGCAGCTTAAGAGTTGATACCTGTATTTATTTTCTGCCAGAATTTAGGAATGTATTTAGCTGGTGCTTTTTTATCTGATGGAGTGGCTTTGTGGTCTTCCTCCCATTGGGAAGACTCTATAGCAGTAATTGGTCTCAGTGTTGCCAGACTTGCTCTTTTAAACATCTTGTCTGAGGAACCATCTTGAGCAAAAGGTCCCTAAAAGAACACCATACAAAAAGAGGGTATTTGGTAAACTGCTTGCACACTAGGTGGGCCATAATGGTCATACCATGGGCAGCAGGGCAATTTTGTCTGCTGTGGCAGGAGACAAGGCTGCAGTTGGGTCCCAGATTGACTCAGCAGCCCCAGCTCACTTCTTCCCCCAGCTGCAGAGTCAGACCAACCAGCCCTGACCCAGAAGGTGCTCATCAGGATGATGTGGTGCACTGATGATGTGATGCATCCAGCAGGGAAGCAAAGCTGAACTTCTGTGCAAGCATGTGCTGGTCAGGAGGCAGTGGGGCCATCACAGGGACTAGGAGGTGAGCACATCCCCACATCTCCACATCCCCACATCTCCACATCCCCACATCCCCACATCTCCACATCCCTCTGGCTCCCTGGTGCTCTGCTGCAGCTCCACTGCCAGACCATCCCCTGTGTTCTCTCGCACACCCAAGACAGAATGAGGGCATCCCAGCAGCTTAGTGATGTCATTTAGACAACTCACCAAGCAGTTTATAAAGCAAGGTTTAATTTCTTTCAGTCCTGTTTGTTTTCTGATGGGTAAGCCCAAATTAAGAAAAAGCTGTTAATTCAGTTGAAAGAGGAAGGGAGATTAGATTGGCATCTTGAGTATCTGCACATAGCTTGGCTGATCATTTCTAGCTTGCTATAGTGTATGGCTGCTAAAAATAACTTGCTATGAGAAGTAAGATATGCTCTTTATTTTTCTATTATTGGTGTTTCTATAATAAAGGCTGTATTTAATCATTAGACTGTGCATTGCTGTGCAATGATTTTATCTCTGAAATGGCTGAGTGAGTCTCACATGTTGTGCTCTTCATGAAGCAAAGGTTTTTAGATGGACTGCAGAAAGCAGAAGATGTGGTAAAGATGGGGGAGAAAAAGCAGCCTCTCTGCTGCCAGCAGCTGATTGAGGAACTTGGCTGTTGGAGAAGTCCCAGTGAGGGCAGCAGAGGGGCCATAACATCCCTCAGGAATAAAATACCAAAATTATGCTTCATATCTGGTGTCAGTGCACATCCCTACACGATGGATAATTTAATGTCACAAGGTGAAAACTTTGCAAGGCCCTTGATTTGTCCTTCAGAAGAATAGCAGGGCTGCCTGGAGAGAAGGGGCAGTTTGCTCTGCCTTTGGCACTTGCTTGTCCTGGTACAATGTTAAATTTGGTGCCACATTTTCACCTCTTTAGTGGGCAAGGTTCCTCACTTGTTCATGTTTTAGAAGCTGGGCTGATAAATACACATTTGTGTGTATGAAGCAGGGCCCTTAAGGCTGCTGGTGTTTCAAAATTCTCTTTCTTGACAAGGTTTAATACCAGATAGAGGAACAGTCCATCTGTATTGTATTTTACTTAAAGGCAAAAAGTCCCCATCTATGAGGACTGTCCCAGAGGCACAAAGGTTTGGAATTCAGTGAAGAAACCTTTGCATCAGGATATTTAGAAGAAAAAGGGAAGTGTATATTTTAAGCATCAATTTGGGCAAATGAACAAGTGTGAGAAGAGAAAGATTTCTGTGGTGTTAACCCTCTGTGACTGAGGTGACAACACTTACTGGAGACTACACTTCCCTCACGTCCAGGGCTGTGGCCACTGTGTGCCAGCCAGGCAGGGGAATGTGGGTCTGAAGTTTATCTGCCACAGCAACGTAACATTGGGCTCTCATCAGCATCTGGGCTTTCCCAGCTAGCCACAAAATGTCACAAAACATGCATTTCTCTTTCTTCTGTGTCTTACTGCCTATGGAACTGGTAGATCCCAAGTGCTTTATTAAATTATAATCTCATTTTATTAAATTTTTATTAAATTACAAACTCAGTTTCTTACTTAGCTCTTTCTTCACGATTTTAGAGAGGAGCAGGTTGCATTTCCAACATGAAGAAACAAATTAAACAGCTGTTGGGAAAAAGGAAAGTGTTCAATCTGAGTCAGGATATGTCTGTTTATTAGAAACACAGATCTTGGTTTTGAACCTCAGTTTTACTGAGGCTTTCCTATATCACAAAAATGTTTGAAGACTATGAATCAAGAGTCCAGCCAATTTTAAACCTCATTTTCTGTGGAACGACTTTTTTGTCATGAGGTCAAGGAAAAGGAATCCCTATTTCAAATTAGATTTTTCACAATCTGCTCATGGAAAAAAATGTTACGAGAAAGCTCCTCAAATTATTAATCAAAGCAGCTTTCAAAATATGCCCAGCTTCCACAATAAAATTTTTTTTAAAATGTTGCCAGCCCAATCTATTCACTACATCAGTAGGTTCACCTAAGTGCTTCTTACTATGGATGTGCACATCAAACATGTTACTGGCATCAGTGAGGAAATTATTGTTTCTGCATTTAAGCTTTATTACACTGCACTTTCAAACATCTGTGTGTACAGTCTGGTGATCCCGTTTGACTTTTCAAGCCCTAAAAGCCCTGCTGGCAGGATGCCTTCAGCAAGAGCAGATTTGCAATATAAAGGAGTTTGCCACTTCCATTCGTTCTACTGCGAAAAGCATCAACTCCTCCACCAACTCTGATTTATGTACTATAAAATATCTGTAGCTCGCCCCAATGCCCAACAGTTAAACTACATAAAATGCTGCCATCTTGTGTCTAGAGACAAATTAAACACGACACTTAAAAAATCTGGATTCTGAAAGGTGAAAGTAGGATCCATACTGTCAGCA
Source organism: Notiomystis cincta (assembly GCA_013398075.1). Taxonomy (NCBI): domain Eukaryota; kingdom Metazoa; phylum Chordata; class Aves; order Passeriformes; family Notiomystidae; genus Notiomystis; species Notiomystis cincta. The sequence goes on from VZRX01010377.1 coordinate 95,084, forward strand.
TCTTATGTTAAAGAAGATTGGAGTGAATGGATTATGGAAAAGCGGAAGCTTCACTTAATAATTTAGTTTTTAAAATCTCATCCTTGGAGCGAGTGCTGATCCCTCTTGCAGTCAGGTCCAAGGGATGATTTCCCCAAGCTGATCTGGTGTCTGTTTAACCTGCTTGAACCACCAAGTCCTTGCTGTGAGGGGTCACCACGGCAAAGTAAAAATAGCAACACTGGAGCAAGCAGCGATGAACCTGTTACTGCTTCAGATTATGAGAACACTACGACACTGAACACTGCCACTATTGCAATTGATAGCTTGCATATTCGTGTTGTGGGAAAGCATGGCCGCTTTGCTGTTTTTAAACAACTGGACATAGTTATTTCGCCTGTGCTGGGGCTGGGCAGGTTTAACAAGGCCCAGCACGCCGGTAGGATTAAACTGACGGATATTGGGAAGAAATCGTTCCCTGTGAGGGTGGTGAGGGCCCGGCCCAGGCTGCCCAGAGCGGCGGTGGATGCCCCATCCCCGGAGGTGTTCAAGGCCAGGCTGGATGGGGCTGTCAGCAACCTGGGCTCCTGGAAGGTGTCCCTGCTCAAGGCAAAGGGGTTGTAATGAGATGAGCTTTAAGCTCCCTTCCAGCCCAAATCTTCTGTGGCTCTGTGACCTGCAAAGCTGCAAAGCCTGAGGGAGCGGAACTGATCCTGACGGCTTTCTGATGCCGCCGCTCCGTGACCGCCTCCGCCGGCACGAGGCGGTTTTCCGGCGGGGTCTGGGCACAGGGATGTTGTGTTATCCGAGGATGCCCGCGCCATTCCCAGCAGCCCTCACGTTTGTGTGTCGCTGTCCTATTACAACCCCGGATGTCGTTCCTGAAGGAACAAGCTCACTGGGTCCGTGCACGCACAGGGCCAGCAGCTGTTCGGCGGCGCGCATCGTTTCTCATTTAAATGAAATTTACGCNCAGCGCCCGGGAGGAGCCGGGGGGAGCTGCCCACAGCCCGGAGCCCGCTACCCGGGCGCGAGGGGAAGGGACTCTGCGGGGCGTGAGGGGGCACACAGAAGGCTGGGCTGCCCTGTGCCAAAGAAGAGCAGATGAACCCTCCCGGGCTTTAGGGAATGGTTGCAGCGGCTGCCGCGGGTCCCCTGAAGCTGCCCCGGCCACGGGGGTCAGCCCGCAGCGTGTGCGCAGCGAGGGTGACCATGACAGCTGTGTGTTCAATGTTCAGGACATGCACCAATTCCTCCTCCCCTTGTTCTGACCCAGCTGTAGTTGTGTGGTGCCGAGGACGTCCCGTTTCTTTTTGTCCGATAACGCTTAAAGAATGCTGGACTTGATCCAGAATTCCGACATTGATTTACATAGTAATTAAAACAGTTCCAGGAGTTTGCTTTCACAGTTCTATCCAGCCACTTCACCGCCGATATCTCATTTAGTTAGCATTAATCATTTGAAGTTTAACTTTCCATTTCTGAAAGTCTCCATAACTCTTTCTTTGCTCTGTCAAATTCTTTTCTCTTGCATCTTTCCTCTATAAAAACAACTCCTGTTGCCTTTTCAAGCTTTTCTATTTTGTGGTCGCTCACATCTTCTTTCCCAAATACTTAATAAGTTGGCCTCGCTGTAATAAAGAAATGCAAGTTGTTGGCTGTTCTGTCCCCCAAAAAGAGGGGTTTTTGCTTGTTTCTTTTAAGAAGACTCCTTGATTATTTCTGTTTGAATGCTGCTAAAAAAGCAAGGAGATAGTTTTTCTTTTGTCCAAGTGAAAGTACTTAGGGAGAGAGCTTGTGAAGTTTGAGCAGCTTCCCTTGTTATACCTGAATATGTTCTGTGTGAATAGGTGTATCAGAAGTTTCAATGCTGTTCTTCTCTCACCTGAAAATAAAAGTAGCTCCGTTGCCACTTCTTCACATGCACTTGTAACACTTCTGTCTGTTTGCAATTGCACAGGCAATGGAACCAAGTACGAATATTTGTGAAACGGGCCTCAACAATAGGTATGGAATTTAACTTTGGCTAGTAGCTTTAATTGCTTTGCAGTGTGGATGGTTTTATAGTATTAGTTGCTGAAAGACTACAGGGGCAGGGTTTTCTAATAAATATTCAGTATCTTCACAGTTTTTGAAAATAGTAACATGTAGCTAACAGAAATGTTTAAACAACATTTAGTATAATTTTATCTGTCATTTAGCTATGTGGTAATTAATGAAAACGATTTAATTTTTGTGATGTTTTCCTCTGAGTCCTTTTCTGATACAAATGTTGCAGAGTCTGTGAGAATTGTTTTATATGCATAATGGTATTTAAACGATATATGAAAGAGAGTAAAGGGGTTTAGCAAGATGATTTAAATTCCATCTCTGGTCATGTTATCTAAAAAGTTACATTTGAGAATTCAGAGATCTATTTTCATTTTCTTGTATAGTTTTAAGCTATTTAGTTCTGACTGAGAAGTCTCTGACAGTGCCAGCCTTACACTTCTGTTAAGTTGTGGATGCTGTTGTGACAGTTTGTGGAAGTTTGTAAGTCACTGCTTTAAAAAACCAAAGCAACAAAAGTTGATACCTTATTATTTCTTTGTCACTGTGTATCAAGGGGGAACGGGGCTCTTGAAAAAACCTGAATCGTTTCTGTTGTGAGGGGCACAACACAGCTTTGATTGTCTCCTAGTTAGTCCAGAAGGTACATGGCACTACTATAAACACCAGCTTGTATGTAGAAGTGGGGTTTTTAGGGTTAGCATATATTTCTTGAATTCTAAAAAGTTAAAAATGGCTTAAACATACTTCTGTATAAGGACTGGGAGTTAAAAATTCCAAGTGTAGCGTGGGAATGCTTTTGGGTGAAACAGGCGTGTTTTAATTATTGGAGAAATGCATAAACTTTATAAATAATGTAAAATAAACCAGAATTTAAAAATAGCTGTGTTTCCAGGAATGTTTTTGTGGCTTGGTTTCTTACTGTGCTTCATCCTTTCAAACAGGAGGTCACAGCATAGGGAAGATCCTCATTGCAAACCGGGGAGAAATCGCCTGCAGGGTGATGCGAACAGCCAAGAAGATGGGGGTGAAGTCTGTGGCAGTTTACAGTGAAGCAGACAGGAATTCCATGCATGTAGCAATGGTGAAGTACATTCATTGAATCTGTGACTGATGTTCATTCATAACAGTGTTTTTCATTGATAAATTCCATGTATAAAGCAGATTTGGGTGCCAATGCAAAGTAGATTTTCACTCTTATAGCTCCTCTAGAGCTACTGCCAGGTATTCCTTGAATGGATGGAAAGTTTGCCTGGTCCTTGTCTCAACACCTGACAGCTTTACAGGAAGTGCACTCAAATTTGGCTCTCTGACTCTGGACAGCCAGGGATTAGAAAATGGACTGTGATTTTGGGGAAAAAGTCAGAATTTGTTTCAACCAGTCGAGCCTCTCCATGAGGAAAGGCAATGATTTATACTGCAGTCTGATAAACTATGTAATTAGCTCAGAAGCTCAGTTAAATTTGCTAGAAAACAGTCTCTGTTGTATGTATTTTTTGTAAAACAGGCAGATGAAGCATATTGCATTGGTCCACCACCCTCACAGCAGAGTTACTTGGCCATGGAGAAAATACTGCAGGTAGCCAAGGTCTCAGCAGCACAGGTAAGTAGATCCAGGACCTTGCATTTTCTGTTACTTCCATGTCTGTAGTTCTTTATTTTTGTTCATCTTGTTTTTCTTTAATGCTCTATGAAGTTTCTGAGTTTTCTAAGCTAAACTGATAAAAAAATAGTCTGCTAACATTATTCTGTTTTAGGCTATTCATCCAGGTTATGGTTTCCTCTCAGAAAACACAGAGTTTGCAGAGCTATGCAAGCAAAAGGGAATCATCTTCATAGGTCCACCTTCATCTGCTATCAGAGATATGGGTATTAAAAGGTATCTATTTCTCATTTGTTACTTGGTTACACAGTTTACAGGTTGGCAAAGCTGATTTTGTTAACAAATCACCAGTTGCTCTGTAATTGGTTTTTTTCTGTCAATTTCCATTGCATTTTTGCAGTTTTCTTCAAAGGAATAAACTCCAGGTTTATAGATTCGTACAGAGATATAAATGGTCAAGATTTAGTAATTAAATAAGTAATGATTCTGGTTTTCCAGAACTGAGGCATTGCAGTGTAATATAGGTAAGGGTTCAGCAGCCAGATTGGATGGGTCAAAAGAGCAGGGGAAAAGAAACACCAAATCATCAGGGTTATTGTGGCTTGTGTAGAATGATAAGTTTAGTTCATCACAGAGTGTCTTATTCTTAGCTACTTAGATCAAAGAAATGCTGTTAAGGTATAAAGTATAAATCAAGAATATGGAAATGAAGTTATTACTGACACAGGAACTGTATAATAGTAGTTAGGGAGAATTAATTTTTTTATCACCTCATAATGTGAGAGTAAATTGCCTCAGTAATTTAACAAGCTTTGCATGCATTTTGAAAATTAGAGTTGTTATGCTTGAGTGTTTTATGTGCAGTATGACTGTAGCCTGTGTAATGAAAAGTTTTGCCTTTGTACAACTTTAAATATTATAGGATACAGTGTTGTAATTTGAAAATGTTAGATTTTGGCATCTGTAAAGTGGAAAGAACAGTCAAACCAAAGTGTAATCCTGCTAGGAGAAACAAAAATCCCTGTTTGAAGCATGGGCTGAATTACAATCCAATCCTGTGTAAACCACCTGTGCAAGAAGCCCTGTTGAGGTCTACTGTGGAACTGTTTCCATGAAGAGAATTAACACTGGGAACATTAGACAGGTTTGGAGCTTAAAGTAAGAAAAAGTATTATTATCATTCTAAATATAAAACTGTTCTGTCAAAGCACTTCCAAAGCTATAATGTCTGCTGCTGGCGTTCCTGTTGTTGAAGGTTATCATGGAGAAGATCAGTCTGATGGGTGTCTGAAGGAACATGCCAGGAGAATTGGATACCCTGTAATGATTAAAGCTGTCCGTGGGGGTGGAGGAAAGGTAGGGAGCTCATCTGTTCATCACATGTAAAGTTACCATGTCTCAGGATCTGTAACTCAGTATTCTAAAAGAAAACAAAAACTGGAAAAGTACTTTTTGTTAAAATTTATTATCAATGGCCAATCTAGCACTATGAAATCCCATTTCCCTTTGATGTGCAGAAGATAAGTAGCTGGAATAAACTGGAAGAGTTTGTTTATTTCAATGGATCTCCAGTAATTCACATAAGCAGAAAAGTTGTGTGATTTGTGCAAAATTTGATGACTTTAAATTGTTTCTCTGTGATGACTTCTGTGACTTTTTTTGCCAACAGTTTTAAATGTTGCATAAGAAATGAGAAATACTATTTTGTATCTAGATACTTTTTAATGAGTGGTGAACTCCCAGTCTAAATCTGAATTTGCTCTGAAATAAATGTCTGTAAAAATTACATACAGAGAATTTTAGTTATTTTCAAAATAGATATATTTGTTTTGTAATAAGTAAGTTTTTCTCTGGCAGTCTTGGAAAATTTCTATTATATTTGAGAATTTTATGCTCACACATATCAGTGGAATGATAATATATATTTTTTACACTTCTTATGGCACTTTCAATGGGACTTAGTAGGATTATCTTGCTGGAAACTGATACACAATTTTACTAAGGTTTATGAAGGAAAGAAAAAGTGTTATTTTTAAGCTCATTTCTCACTCTGTGTGTGCAACAAGGATTTTCATTGTGTGCTGTATTTTTAGACATTTAGGTAAGCTTTTTCCCTGCATTTTAGGGCATGAGGATTGCTCATTCAGAAAAGGAGTTTCTGGACCAACTAGAATCAGCAAGGAGAGAAGCAAAGAAGTCTTTCAATGATGATGCAATGCTGATTGAGAAATTCGTAGATAATCCAAGGTCAGAAAGAGCTGTTTCAATATAAACACTGAAATATTTAGTCTACTGTTAAATAAACATAACTAGGTTAGTTGTAGGATAAAAATTTGTTTTGTGTGTTTGATTTGCACTGTGAAAGCTCTTAATTTGGTCAAAACTGTTTCTAATTTATTGCATTTCTTGCAGTGGCTTTTTCCTGTTTTGAATGACAGGAATTAAAATGCTACTGCTTGGGAGACGTGGCAGTGGGTGAGCTTTCTAAAACTGATTTACCTCTAGAAAAAAAAAATCACTGTATAATATTTAAATTATAGACCTGAGTCAAGCTGTGATGGTGTTTCTGCTGCCCTCAGGTGTCCTAAACCAGTTATTTAATCTTCCTCTATTTTAATATTTCAAACTGAAGTGAGAGTCTTTAGCTCATGCCTGGCCCATGAAAATGAACCAATTTATTTTTTAAAAAGAGCTTCTCACAGAGGTCTGTTTGATACTCCTGTACTTTACATCTGTTTTTCATTGAAGCATCACTATAAGGAAAGCATTTTTTCTACAGAATTTGAGTCTGCTTATGCTGTCAGGTGGGCATGAGAAAAAACTCATTGCTGGGGAATTTCTTTTGCCAGCATCAGGGGATTGTCAGAATGGTGATGTATTTTTATTAGTTTTTTGCATATATTAAAATTCTGCCACCTAATAGTTGTCCTTTGAAATGGTGTTTTGAAGTAAACAACGTTATTCCTGAGCCATGGCTGCTGCTGCCTCTTGTGAATTGCTTCACAGTAAATTATGAGGGAAATAATCATTGTCAAATTAATAGTGAGCTGGTTTTACTTTTATTACAATAACTAAGAAAGAGATAGCAGCTTTCAGATATGTTTCTTGTTATCCTACAAGATATAAACAGTTAAAATCTTGTGTAATAGCAGCCTCACTTCTACATTTTTGGCATTTATTTGAGGACAGATACTTAAACCTATAAGAACTCTTACTGAAATGTGTAAGTTTAAAGTTAGGGGCTTTACTGAAGTACATTAAAACATTTATTTTTATGGAACAGGCATGTAGAAGTCCAGGTATTTGGTGACCAGCATGGCAATGCAGTGTATTTGTTTGAAAGAGACTGCAGTGTGCAAAGGAGGCATCAGAAAATCATTGAAGAGGCACCAGGGGTGAGCAGAAAATTGTTAATATTTTTTATGAACTGCTATGTTTTTAAAGTAATTGCTATCCCCCATTGAATGTATGTAGTGGGTAATTATTTATTTGTAATTCTCAGACCTGTTTTAGTTTTGCAGCAGAAGGTGTTTTAATTGAAGAAAACTTATATTCTTTAGGAAGAGGATTCTCAAGGCAGTATTATGTAGATTTCAAGTATAGCATAGATCAGGGTTTCACTACAGTTGTTAAATACTGTTAAATATCCATGCATATCAGGCTTAATATCACCAAACTCAACAATAGTTTGTAATTTTCCTATTATTATTATTTACAGCCAGGAATTAGTCCAGAGGTTCGAAGGAGACTTGGAGAAGCTGCTGTCAAAGCAGCTAAAGCAGTGAATTATGTGGGAGCAGGTAAGTCTGGGGAGGTGCAGCTTTTAACCTAATGAGAGTTTAAGTCTCAAGCAAATGGCATCTGATTAATTTAGAGTATGACACACATCCCCCAATTTTTTTGAGGTTTAAGCAGGTAATCATGTAGTTAGTTTTGATGTAATTACAAATTTAAATTAGCATACCTCAGCTCAAGACCAGTGGCACCTGAAGGATAGAAAGAAAAAATTTCAGAACAGATAATTTGATCAACTCAACTGCTGTTGGAAAGTGAGCATTATGAATTAAAAAGTTTGGGCTGAGCAAGGGGAAAATAGTTTCAGCATACAAAGCATAATACTTTATATGCAAACAGTAAGATATTTAAAAGAAGAACACACCTCACTGTGAAGTCCACACTATTTCTCAGATGAAAAATAACCTCCTAAAATTATTTGTAACTTTGTTTTCTCACTGCTTTCTTTGGATATTTATTAAAAATATTACACACCCTATGAATATTCCTAATACTTGCAAGCAGTCTTGATGGACTTTTTAAAGTGCTAATGAAATGCAGCTCTTACTGTAGAGAATGGCTACTGAACAACACAGGTTATGTAAATGTACAAGGAAACAACCCTTCTGTTTTCAGACTTCTATTTTGTGATCCTTTTAGATAATTTGTATAGAATTTAATGAAATTCAATGTGTCTGATTTAGAAATAGTAGTCTTGGCATAATTGAATTAAGTGTCTTAGGTATTTTTTCCATAAATAGAGACCTAAGATGCTCTTTGGTGAAGTGTCCTTTTGTTAAATATTTCAGGAACAGTCGAATTTATTATGGACTCCCAACACAATTTTTACTTCATGGAGATGAATACCAGGCTGCAAGTAGAGCACCCAGTTACAGAGATGATCACTGGAACAGACTTGGTGGAATGGCAGCTTAGGGTGAGTGCTGATTGGTTTTACATGTGGAGTTCCTCCTGAGTGCTCTGTGACACTGCCTGGGAGAGGCCAGATGGGTTTCCAGATCCTCATCTCCTGCTCAGCTGACAGGGTAGAGTTTCATTTTCTCCACAGGAACATCTCACATTGCTGCATTGGATGTAGAGCATTGTGTAGGTGCTCTGAATTTCAACTAGTCTTCTCCCAGCTGTGTAAAGAGAAAACAACATTTTTAAAGTGTATTTAGAGACATTGGAAAGAATGTGGGAAGTGGGAGGGAGTAGGGTCCTGATCTCTCCCTTGCAATGCTGAAGGGTTTCTAAAACTCTAATTGAAATGGATCTGTGGCCAAAAATCATTCTTGCATCAGGCTGTAGGAGGAAAAAGTCTTCACAAAAACATGGCTGGTATTATACCAGTACAGCCACATTCTGAAATAAATGTCCAGTGAGGTGGAGTGGAGCAGGGGATTTCCTCATGTGTCCAATTTGCAGAGATTACTCACACGTTCGAATCACAGGAAGTTTTGGGTATTAGGGAACTTGAAATAAAAACCAATTCTGTTTGGATAAATCCAAAAGTGAGGACAGCAGCTTAAGTAGTATGAGATTAAGGGTGGGGAAGTATTTAGTGTAATCAGAAAGAAAATTAAAAAGGCAAATGCTGATGCAAAAAGAAGGAACATTTGTCTTCCTTATCTGGGCATGGAAATTGAGAATTGAATCCTGACTTAGATCAGGGATCAAACAACACTGGAAGAGAGAGAGAAGGTGGGAAAGTTCAATGGTCCTGGCACATTTTTTCTACTTGTGCTTTTTAGAACATGCTTCCTAGTTGTTCATGTTTAGAAAAAAGACTGTTAATATTTTATATATCAGCACTCCAGAGTATTGATCCTGCATTAAAGAAAAAACTTATTGTTTTCAGGTTGCAGCAGGAGAGAAGATTCCTCTAATGCAGGAAGAGATCCTGCTCCAGGGCCATGCATTTGAAGCTAGAATATATGCTGAAGACCCTGATAATAACTTTATGCCAGGAGCTGGGCCATTGTTGCACTTATCCACACCCCCAGCAGATCGTTTCACCAGGATAGAGACTGGAGTCAGGCAAGGTAAAACTGCAGGCAGTGATGGAAGAAGAAATAATTAACATCAAGAACTTTTCTTTGTAAGCATTTCCCTCTTTGGCCTAAATAAGTTTGTCTAAAAGAGTGTTGTTATAAAGACAAATCTCTACAGAATTATTCTTCCTTGTGATTTTCCAAGTATTTTTGGTCAATCGCTGATTATTTTCTTTACCTTTTCTTTATCTGTACCCAAAGTAATGTCTGCTGGCTCATGGTGATGATATTCTCCTCACTATTTAGCAATCCTGCATTCTGATTGCAATAAAGAAAATTAAATTTGAGTAATGTTACCTCTACAAAAATTTATAAGAAGTCTGTGCTGAAGTTGTCCTTGAAATTGAAACACGAGGTCACATCATCATGTCCTTCAACAACCTTAATCTTGAGAGAAACGTGGCCATGAATTGTGCCTGAGTTGGATGCCATGTGGTGTCCAGTACTTTGCATTCCCAACTTCCATAAATACTTGGTTTCATGTTACAGCATTTCTGTTTTACTGACCATTTTAGGTGATGAGGTTTCTGTGCATTACGACCCCATGATTGCAAAGCTGGTGGTTTGGGCTGAGGACCGACCGGCAGCTCTCCGAAAGCTGCGCTACAGTTTGCACCAGTACAACGTAAGTGTGTGATGTCACACTTGTCCTGTCAAAATGTGCATGAAATACTACAGTAAAACAAGAGTGCTTTCCAAGAGGGAGTCTGCATTGCCACTGCCATTTCAAATTCATTAGTTGGTTGCAGAAGTTGTATTTTTTCCTCATTTGAAAACTGTTTTCATTGGTTGTGTGAGTAAAAACAAGTGTGAAGCCCAGATTTTACACATAGATTTTTAAGTTTGTGGTGCCTTCAGACAATGCACCTGGGACTTTGTAGAAGAGTAAGGCTAAACAACATTTTCAATTGCAATTCAAAAGCTTTCTCAGACTTAAAGGGTTTCTTGGGTTGAACTTGTGTCAGACAATGTTTGCTTGTAATTTTTAATTTATAAAAAGAACTAAATTTTTAGACTGTACATGTGGTAAAGAAATATGCTGCCAGTTCTTTTTAAGAAACGTTCCATTTTTCCCCTATGAAAACTACAGGTGTTAAAACTGTTTTCAAAAGCAGAATTCAGAAGGTTTGGCTTGAGGTGAGACTGACTATTACTTGTGCAGAATTAACTTACACTTTTAAATCAACAACATAAACATGGCTGAGGTAGTGAAAATGTTGGGCCCCTTACTGTTTTAGCTAAAAATGTAATTTACTGCAAGGGAAAGAGTTAAAAGACTTCTCCTGCCTTTTCCAGAATTTTCCTAGCAGTTCTGTCAGTAAATGGTGACAGCATAACATAGTTACCAGTTTCACTGATTTCTCTAAAATAATTATGTTGTTTCATTAGGTATTTGCACTACAGGAAATGGATAGTATCTGGTAAACTTATAGAAGTCCCTCCTCCTGCTTTTTACAATTAAAAGATCAAACATGGGATACTGAAATTATTGTAACTCATTTTTAATAAGAAGCACTTGTCAAGTTAGGAATGTTCTTTTAAATACTCAGAGGCTGATTTTCCAAAAGCGTAGGTTTTCTTGTGAAATTACCTCCTGTTACTATTGCTGGGAAACTTTCCTCAACTTCACAGTGGACAAAGGCAGCATTCAGAAAACAGAGTGCTTTTGAGAAAGCAGCTCTTGGGTTTTTGGGTTTTGTTTCAGTTTGGGTTTTTGTCTTTCTACAGTCAATGGTTTAATTGATAATGAAACAGACCAGTTGAATGGATTACATTTTAATGATAAACTTTGTGAGCAGAAAGCTGTGTATTCATAACTCAGTTTGGTAATATGCTTCTGTTTCTTTACAGATTGTAGGATTAAGCACTAATATTGATTTCTTACTGAGCCTGTCAGGACACCCACAGTTTGAGGCTGGAAATGTGCACACTAATTTCATTCCTCAACACCATGATGAACTATTTCCAACCAAAAAGGCAACTCCACATGAAGTTATGTGTCAGGCAGCTCTAGGGCTAATACTGAAAGAGAAAATGCTAACAGATGCTTTTAGAGATCAGTCAGATGGTAAGGATCATGGTTTTGTATTGTTTTATTTTGTGAGTTCATGTGCAATTATTTAATTTGAATGTTCTTTCTTTGCTCCACTTTGTGCCTGCTCAGGATTCTGCATTCTGGCATCTCCCAGATATTTGCACACAGAGCAGACTGTGACTTTTGTTAAGGGGCAGATGTGGAATGTATCACCACTGTAATGTCCAGAGTACTTCCCAGAGCACTTCAGACAGGCACTGTCTGAAAGACCTTGGGGCTTCATGGTCAATGATGCTTTGAGCTCTTTGCTCTTGATAAGCACAAACAGTGACCTTCTACCTCTGTTATTCCTACAGCTGGCCCAAAGTCTTCAGACAAAATTGTCTCTGCTCAGAATGGGAGAGGCAGTGGGGTTTAGTGGAACCTTCACCTAAATCAGGACCTGCTATGGTGTAGTTGAATTCCCATGCTCTCTGGTCCTGTTCAAGGATGTGTTCATGGAAAACAGCCAGTGCCCTTCTTAGTGTCATTTTTTCTGTAGGTTACACAGCATCAGTTTATTCAGTGTTGGAGATCAAGGAATTGTCACTCTCTGTGACTACAGTGGTTCCCCAATCCTTTCTGTGCAATATAAATACATAAATATTATGATAGTAACAGTAGCACAGTGATTTTAAGGCCTAAGTTTTAAGTGTTGTGTTTTGCCATAGTAGAAGGAAAATAACATCTTTGTATTTTGTGTTTTAGATAAATTCTCACCATTTGCCTCCAGCACTGGTAGAAGAATAAATATGTGTTACACTAGAGAACTGTCTCTGCTGGATGGGGAAAACAGTAAGTTAATAAAAAAGTGTGTGGAGGGAAAGGAGGTACTTGCTGGATAGTTATTTTAACTGATGCTTGAAAATAAAGGCTAAGAAACAGCAAATAGAAGCAGTATGAGTTTTATGCAGTGTGAGCTGAGAATTCACAGAATTGCATATTTAATCCATGCTGTTAGATCCTGAGGACATGTAAACCAAATTCAAATGACTATTAATGTTCATCATTTAAATTAATGAGGTTGAGATTTTAAAAAGTGCAGAGTGCCATTTTTTTACACTTCATTTTGGTGCAAAAGTGCTCAGTACTTTCTCCCCTCACAAAAACTTGTTTTCTGTCCAGATAGTACAAATTTCAGAGCATGATTTCAGGTGTTCATCTTTGAAAGAAAAATTGTCTGGAATTTAGTATGAAATCTGCAGTGTGTAGTAAGCTAATCTGAAAATAGTTGTTCTTTTCTTAGTGTTGGTAGGTCTCAATTTTTATAAAGAAAGCCTTGATATTGTTTATATGTCATCATTCTCTAGATACTCTAATTACATCTGCTCACACATGCATATTTTGTTTTATTGAACAGTTGTGGATGTAGCTGTAAGTTACAATCAAGATGGGTCATACAAAATGCAGGTACAAGTACAATTTTTTCAGATATTTTATCAGATAAAAGAATCCATTTCTTGTAGATTTCTCTTAGTATTAATTGTTACTAAAGTTCCTTGGCGATTACAGGTACAGGATTCTATTTTTAGTTTGCTTGTATCCATTGCTATATACTGGAATTATCTGTGCTAGATGCTGGATTGGCATGGAAGAGCTGTTACAATGCTTCTGATGATGAGGCTAAGAAAAGCAGTTGTACTTTTAATATTTAAGGGTCTTATTCTTTATTTTCCTTGTTAAATTTGTCTGTTTAAAACATGAGATGTTAGATTTAAATCTGCATTTTAAAAGACTTTTTTTCCACAGGACTCCTGCTCTATTCTGTGCATGAGAATGGATCTCCTGTGGGATAAATAAAAGCTTTCTAGAGCATAATCTGCAAGATAACATTTTATTTTGAAGATGGAAATTGGAGAGTGAATACCAAATGAGATGAGGAATCTTCTGGTTAGATAATTGAATGATACCCCATAGAGTTGGCTTTGTCCATGCTATAGAACTCCTGTAGTACACAGCTCAAGATGCCTTAGTTGGAGATAATTTTGTGTGTGCACATGTGAGAGTCTCCAGTTGTGGCTTAAGGGGGTTGTGTTTAGGTGTTGAATATCCTTCTTGCATCATCACCTGTAGTTGAATATCTTTTTCTCTCAGATTTGGCACCCAGAATGGATGCATATTCAAGAATGCAGTCTCTGTAGTTCTGCTTCTTGTTTTAATATTCAGAAAAGGGGAATTGAGAGAATAAGTATTTGTGAACTGCTTAGACTGTATAGAGATGGGTGTACTAGAAAAATAGGGATAAAATTACTGTGCTTTCAAGGGTATAACCACATCTTGAGTAACTCAAACCTTTACTTCTGCTGATAAGGAGAGTGAGATAAACCACATCCCTCCTGTAATACCTGGGTTATTTTGAATGTATTGATTATCTATGTAATACCTGAGAGCTTTTACACTTGAGGCTTATCTCATATAAGTCGAGTCAGCAACAATGAAAAGAGTCTAGAAGGGATGTAGGGGCCATTTGTGGAGGGAAGTGTAACTGGGGAGAATGTAGACTCCTAGGGAAGAAGGAGGAATGGGGGTTGACATAGAAGTGGAGAGAAGCTGGAGATGAGGGATGTAAAGAAATAATTGGGGGCTAATTATGAGGAGGACACTGCCTCTGGTGTGTTACAGAACCTGTCCTGAGGCAAATCAACCAGAGCAGGTGGCTCTGATTCTAGGTGGGCCTAGAACTGGCAGGCACTTGGTGCTCAAGGAAACGATTTTCTGCTCAGGGATCAGTGTCAGATCAACAGGATCCTTTCAATGCTTGTTTTCAGTGGAAGAATAGTTTGCAACTATATAAATGAAGACTTGAGTTTTATTTGTGCTTGTACCATCCTGAAAGACCAGCAAGTCTCTGATTCTGTTCTCAGTGATGTCAGACTTAGAAGTAAACATATTGGTGAAATGTAATGCACTTACCTTTGTATTCTTACAGTCTTGGTGTGGTGCAGTTCCCACTGAAGGAAAGGGTGGGAAGGGATGAAGGGTGCTCATAAATAAACTACCTTTTATTTGATCTTTCTTTTGCAGTTTTGGTGTCTCATTGACACTGTTTCCATTACTGCTCTGTTCCTTTGTAGGTTTACTGAATATGTTGTAGTTCTTGTCTTGCAAGCTTCCAAGACAGAGGAAGTCATGTCTCTTTTGGAAAACATTGTTAGAATATGATGTCAGCTGAATACTGTGGATTCTTCAGTTTGAAGAAAGTCAAGATGCTAGGACAAATTAAAAATACTAGATTTTAATAGCATTACTAAACAATATTCTGGATTTTTTTTTAGTTTCTTTTTCTTGAAAAATAGTATCTCTTTGTTTAAGATAAAAATTGTCCTGGGTGAACATATTAGATAATTTGCTGAGATGTTTAATTTAGATATAGAACAATCTCTTAGCTGAAAAATGAAGAGTACATAAGAATTAAAATTTTTTATTTTTAAAATGATTTTTAAAATTTTTTATTTCTAAATTTTTTTTTCTTTTTTAAATTTT
>VZRX01010381.1:0-23568 GCA_013398075.1 Notiomystis cincta
TGGCTGTGGGTGTGGCCCCTGCAGCAGCTCCCGTGGCGCCCACCGAGGGCTGTGCAGGGGCGATGCCATCCCTGGCGCCGGCCGCGGGAGGGGAAGGAGGGCGGCAGGAGGAGCGAAGCGCGCCCCAATGAACAGCGCTGCGCCCTAATGAGCAGCGCTGCGCCCTAATGAACAGACGTGCGCCCCAATGAACAGCGCTGCGCCCTAATGAGCAGCGCTGCGCCCTAATGAACAGCTCTGCGCCCTAATGAACAGCGCTGCGCCCTAATGAGCAGCGCTGCGCCCTAATGAACAGCCCTGCGCCCTAATGAACAGCGCTGCGCCCTAATGAACAGCGCTCAGGAGCAGCTCTGCGGGCGCTCTGCCTGCCCGGGACCTGGCGGCTCCCAGGACTGGCACGGGAGCGATAGGGGCTCTGCACCATCCCTGGAGCATAGCTTGTTGCTCGATGCCGTGGTTTAGTACTAAGTATGCAAGTGCGTTTTCAACATAGCTGGTGGCAGAAATTGCACTTCTAAGCTGTCTGGTGGATTTATATGCTTAAAGGATTATGAATTACTGCAAACCAGTACCATTTGCAATGTTTTGCTTTCTATCCTACAGATCCAATTACTCGAGGGCATATTTGATTGTATATGTAGTTAGAATAGGGGTTTGCTCTGGTTATTTTACATTTTCATTACAGTAAGTTAATACAGAGGCAGCCCTCAATCTAGAGACTCATGCTAAACTTCAGCAGTATCACTTAACTGAGTAGAGTTAAGTATATGAATAGGTAAAGAGGTAAAGAATTAAGCACAGACCTCAACAAACACGCATCTCTAAGGATGGAACCACACCACAAATAAACAAATCTGGAAGGATATAAAGCACACCTAATCCTGCATGTATGGCAGCAATTGTTTGTGCCTGAGCACTCACACAAAACTAGATTTGAACAAACAAATTCTGGGATAGGAAGCAGAATCTATTGTACATATTACTGTCCAAGTAAATATGAAGACTGCCAGCTTTGCTTGAATACGCCACCTGATCTCTTTGGGAGTTCAAGAGATGTGAAATGCATTAGCACAGAGCTGCTCCTTGTGGTGCTGGTCTAGGAGGTGCATGTAGCATGTATGGTATGAAGGAGGAACGAACACACAGCGTGAGCCAGACCGCAGGGACCGAGACCGGAGATATCGGAGAAGGCACGGAGCCCTCTGCTCCTCCTGCATCCCAGAGAGGCTGAGGCCTCACACCTTATCTCAGGGGTCAGCTGCCCAGCACCTACACCAACCCTGTGTGAAACTTCATACCACAAAATCTCAGAAGGAGGAACTCTTCCCCAGTTTTCATACTAGACATGCCTGCCCAGGTGGAGTGAGCAGTGCAGTGAGCAGGATGTGCTCCAGTGTGCCCACCACGGGCTAAGAACAAGTGCAATGGACAGGGTATGGCTCACACACATTTTCAATTGTTTGAACAATTGCATTCATTTTCACTAAGGAAAAACCCACCCAAAAGCACACAGAGGAGAAGGAGCCCTTCTAGGCTCCCAGTAAGATCTTCATTATGAAGGTTCATAATGAACTTTCAGGCTTCATTATGGACCAGGTTTTTCCAAACTACTGTTTTCTGCCTTTTGGGAAATCTATTATGTAGCACTAGTGAGACATCTCTCACACAACAAGCACAAGGAGATATTTTATCCAATTGTGAGCAAGCAGAGCCATAGAGAAGTGTTTTGGTACCTATATCATCCTTCCTTTGTATTTCCAAGTAAGACCATCAGCGCTTCATCTGGCTACTCAGATCAGTTGTATCTCCTTCCTGACCTGCAGTAGTCTGTGCCCAGCAGGTTCTGATTTTATTTACTTCAGCCTGACAGCTATTCAGAGTATCTGTCTCTCTTCACCAGCCATTCATGCAGCTCTGTAAACACTGCAGCATAAAAAAGTAATGGGTGTTTATAGAGAAGACAGACTTTGGAGATGCATAGAAATAAGACAAAAGGCAATGGACACCAGATGCAACAAGGGACATTTCAACTAGATTTAAGAAAAAAAGGCTGCATGATGAGAGGGGTCAAGCACTCAGTCAGGGAGCCCAGAAAGAATGTAGAACCTCAGTCCTTGGAGTTATTCAAATACCCACTGGACAAGGCCCTAAACAACCTGCTCTCTCTTTGGAGACAGTCCTGCTTAAGTTTGGTGTTGGACTACAGACCCTCAGAGGTTCCCCTCTTCATAAGTGATTCTGTAATGCCAGTAAATCTGCATCAAATAAATGCATTTTTTTGTAATTAATTACCAAAGGATACATTATCTTATTGAAAGGGGGAAAAAAGGTTAATGGAACAAGTTGATGTCCTTTAAAGAGTACAGAAAAGGCCGTGCAATCAGAGTGAACACCATTTTTAATGAGGAGGAGGAATATATTAACACACAGCTACAATTACAAAGCATAATAGTGTTATTCTGAGAGCCCAGAGTAAGGCTGTGCTTGTAGTTATTTAACCATGAGGTATAATATGGGTGCATGGAAACTGCACTATACATGCAGCAAGGGTTTTAGATAGTTTTGTTGAAGTAGCCATTCTTTTGCATATGTTCCCACTCTCAACCTAATATTCATTTGCTGCAGACTGTAGCCTCATGCTTTTCATCACTGAATTAGCCAAAAGTTTGGCCATTAGGTAGAGAAAGCACTTTAAACACAGTTTGTCCAGATTATTCATACTTGAAGAATGTAAAACCAGCTAAAATAGTGAAGCACCAGACTGTAAGTTCAGGTGTAATTTTCCTTCACTAGTTATGTTTCAGATAGAGCTTGGTCACTGATTCCATACCCATTGTGTCTGATCAAAACTGATTTAGCTCACTTCAAAAAACTACAGTGACTAACTTCCTCCTCATGATCCTGCAGTGCTACTACTACAGCTTTTGCCTTTCATCCCTCCTCCCCTACCTGACACATCATCTCTATTCTTTATCTAAAAGGTTTCAGCTCAGGGTGACAAGCACTGGTTCAAACCATTCCAGCGCAGGGAAGGAGCAGGGAAAGGTGCAACCCCTGTGCACAATGTCTGCTCCCCACAGCAAAATCAATAATGTGGAGGGGAAAAAAGGAGAGATTCCCATTACTTAAAGAGGAATTTCTAGTTTGCTAGGATCAGTCCCTGTTGATTAGATGGAAAATGTAGCTACTGAAAGACACTACTTCCCAGTTCCAAAAACTGCGGGAGCTCTCAAGATATAGAGAGTGCCACAAAAAGCAAGAACAAAAATCAAGGGTTTGTGCACAACTTACTTGCTAAATCTACAGCAACTGGGAACACTGCCAGACCAAACTGCTCCAATGAAGAGAGGCATTTGCCACAACAAACATTCCACTCCACATCCTGGATCACACAGTTTTAAAAAGACATATTTGAGCAGCAAATAAAATGCAATGACGATATCAAATTTAACATCGGAGAGGAATCTTTTAGTATCTGCCAGTCCTTTGAGTGTCAAACAGAGGGGGGAAAAAAATCAGGGAAGCTAAGACTCTGCTTTTTGCTTTCCACTGTTTATGATGAAATGACTTATTCAGAGGACAGATACCGTGAATATGTGAGCTGTGCTATGACCAGCTGGCCTATTTTGGATTTCAGCCGCAATACACAGATGGAAAGTATGTTTCTAGATTGCATGATTTCTTTCTAAAATCTGCCTTTTTTTTTTTTTTAAATCAGCAATTACTGAGGTTAAGGAGAAAGTGTTGCAGTTCCTTTGAAGCTTAAAGGAAGTTCAAAGATCATTTAAACAGCATTTTCTGAATGTTTTTCTGGAGACTTACACATCTTTTGTAATCCTGCTGCTGAAATCCCAAACAGGTGACAGAAATTATATGTTGTTTCACAGCTTGCCCTATGGAAAAGGCATGAAAAAAGTCAAACGGTTTGACAGAGAAATACGAAAGCTACCATGTGTATTTGCTGTCTCTGTCAACATGAGCTGCATTCAGTTTGGGCAGGAGTCTTTCATTATCAACACCTCAAGGAATGTAAGGAGCTGGAGAAAATAGAAAGTAGGACCCTTCTAGGTGCCTTGCAGCACTGCTGGAGTCAAGTTGTCAAAAACAATCTCCCTGCCTTTGCAAGATCAATTTGCATACAAACTGCAGAGGCTGAATCAGTTCTCTCTTCTTGCTTGGAATGCTGCAAGGCAACATTTCTGGATTAACTTCCATTAATCATTCCTGGATATCAGCTTTTTTCTTTCTTTTAAATCCATACACAAAACCTCACAAACTCATTCAGACTGATGTCTTGTTTCTGATTACAATTGCTGTATCAATGCCCTGTGTAGGATCAGAATATTTTACTTTGGTGCTTATAGGGACATATTATCAAGTAGGTCTAGTCCTTCCAAAATGTACTGCCCACACACAACTAAACCAGAATCTTATATGTGATGGGAAAAGGAATGGTTCCAGCTGATTTCTACTCTCCCTGCTTCAACAGATGAAAACTATGAAGCTTCTTAAAACCAGGAAGCACAGCTTCCTAAAACCAAAGCACTATCTTTCCTAGGAGCCCTCTGCAAATCCCAGAGGTGACATAATCTGCATGTGAAGGAATCTGAAGCTCAAGATTTTATGTTTGCCCTTCTTAGGAAAGTCAAACAGCCAGCTCAGGCCTCAGCAAATGAAGACTAGGTCTGGTTATAAATAATTACTTCTGGAACTGGCCTCCATTTAGATTCCATCCAGGCTTTGCTACAGTGGACAGGTAACAGTTGTTAAGCAGGATTTTATTCCAAAACCTGAAGGTGTACTAAGGGCAGTCACTTGCTGGTGAAACAAGCACATAAATAACTTGATTTTACTTTAGAGGGAGAGAAAACCTCATCAACTCCTGGCCTTCCCCTGTTCTTCCCCTTTCCACATGCAAAGCACTTTTTACAGCCATAGTATTTTTATTCACCCATAAACAAATCGGTGGTTTAGCTCTCTTCTTGTACTGACAGGAAATGGTCTTCTGTGACCTGGAAAACTCAGCAAGTTTCTGAACAGAAAAATCCGTATTTCTGGGTTGATTTCTTTACTTATTCTTTAAGAGAAGCTTGCAAATGTATTTTTGCCAAAGACCTTGGCACTCTCTTCAAGAAAAAATCCCCACGTTGTAAAAATCATATTTTTGGGAACCACAAAATCATCTCTATTTAGCTTCATAATAAGCCATTTTCTCTTTCTTTACAGATTGCCTGTAAGACAAAGAAACCTTGTGTAAATAAACCTGTGCTGGAATGTTCTGCTGTACACCATGTTCAGGTATCTTCACTGCTCTATTACTGAGCAAGGGTAGCAAGTGACCTAGAGCAAACAGCAAAAAACCCCACGGTGCCATATGACAGCAAAGATGTTCTTTATATGCTCCACAATAATGTGTTGCAATATTCCCAAAATGGCAGCTGCCCCTATGGACAGCTCTCTCAAGAGGGGAAGACAGTATCCACAGTAGCCACAAAAAGCCAAATATATTTGATTAAGTCACATACCAAAGAGTACCTTTCCTGTTCAATCAGATCCAGCTCTGTTGAAATAATATGACAGAATCTTTCCCTCATGTAGATGCAAATAGGCAGTGTTCCAGATATCTCCACTGAGAATATCGTTTTAAAACTAGGCAAAGGAACAAAAAGAAAAGCCTCTTGAATAGTTTCAATTTTCTAGAACTTGCCAAGGCTGCTAGGCTACTCTCCCTGCAGCACTATTTTGTTGGACAGAGAGCCCAAGCCCCCTAGTTTCTTCAAGCCTTCTGCCTTGTAAGCATCACGTCCTTAGAATGGGCAACAATACACAATTATTTGAAACGTCAGAACAAAACAAAACAATTGACATCTAGAGTATCAGGTGTCAACTTCTCAGAGCAAGCCAGTTGTAACTAACCCTTACAAGAGAAAGGGCAGAGAAAAATTATCTTTCAAAGCATACAATGTGAGGAATTTTTCTTGAATTCATTCAGCTTTGTAATTCAAATTTTCTTTAATTCATTTCAGAAGAGTTAAGAGAGCCCTACTATGATGAGGAACAGTTTCTCAAAAGAGTAACTCTTCTGTCACATTCTTTCCCCCACACCATCTTATAGGCATATCTGTTCATTTTTATACTCACAATTATTTTTAAGCTTCTCAGCAGAACATTTAGAAGTGTTAGAGGCATAATACTCTAATGCTTTTTCCTTAAGTTACTCCAGTAGCTCTAATGTTTTGAGGAGTATTAGAGGTCAAGGTAGACTGAAATGGGTTATATTTTCCTTATGTATCTTCAGGATAGTTGTCTCTAAGTTTTCAGTCAACACTAAGGAAGAGAGCTCATTAATGGGCAGGACCCTATTTCTGATCCCCTTTGGTCAGGTACATACAGGAGCACTCCAGTGTAAGAAAAATTAATAGATCCTCCTAGTTTCCAATACCTTTCCAATTTGGGATATTTCCCTTCACAGGACTCAAGTACCAAGGAAGGATTTGAATCAGTGTGTAATATTCACCCCAGGTCTACAATCTCCCATGGACTTACGTGTAAGGTTAAATAGATGGAAATAAAAGGAGAAAAGGGACAAAGAAACTAAGTCAAGAGTGCAAGACATACATTTTGTGCTGATGAAAGAGTGACGTGTGTTTGCTCTCTTCTCTCTGTAAGGTGCTTGGGAACTGTGGTAAGTCACTGGAAAGTCTTCAATATCAGCTCCACCATTTCTCCATCCATGGAAAATATTACTATTACTCACATTTCAGTCTGTTAGTCCTGCTGTCCCCATACTATAAATTAACCCAGAACGGATATGAACAGAGGTGATATTTTTTTCCCTGTGAAATAAATTTTAAAATATTTTAAAATATTCACTTTCCAAGTAGTTCTTTCATTTATGGCAATCCAAACACGACACAAACCTGACAACCAGAGCTGGGTAGGCTGGGAGGCCCCCCAGATGGCTCTGTGTACGGCACAGAGCACGGGATAGATGCCAGATCGTGCTCCCCAGGGCTCCCTCCTCGACCCTCAGAGCACATCTGTGCGGTCTGGGGCAGATGTGCTCTCGAGGGGCCGGTCCCCTCTCCCGGCAGGGACGGCCGCCGGCAGCCGGTCAGAAGGTGGCACCATGGGGATGCGCACGGATGTCCCGGGCGGCCGCGCTGCTCCCTCCTGCGCTGCCAAGGCACAACGCCGCTCACGCGCGGATTTCCTTTGAAAAAAAATTTTTAAACACTAATCCTGCTTGCTGGCTGGATACACTATCAGCGTGACGACGTCTCTCATCACGGAACAAAAGGAATAAAAAAATGCTGTTGCTGCCTTTCGGTCCTGGGTGGCCAAGCTGAGTGACTTTATACTCCATCATGTTGAGAACAAAAGTTGCAGAGATTCATATTCTGTGCAGCAAAAAAAGAAAAAAAGAGAAAGCATACAGAAGGTAGAAACCAGGTCAGGTTAGTAAGAACAACCATAAAAAAATAGTTTAAGTACATGCAGTTAAAATTAGAAATGCCTACGTGAGATATGAGTAATGGCTTGTTATATTTTGTGTAACTATATCAGTGCAAAGCAGATGATCAGAAAAGTTTCAGTCTGGTTGCTGGAGAATAATTAATGAAATGGGTAAATGAGGCTGAGAACGGCAGCATGGTTAATTTCTTGTCCTTTTTTTTTTCTTTACTCCTCACAGCTGCAAGCCAATGGCTAACAGATAAGAGACAAAGACTAAAACAGGTTACTAGAGCAGGTTTGGCAGAATATATTTGGTAGTTTTCAGATCAGCTATACCAAAAACATCTACCATGGACTACTCTGGGTCAGATATCTGTCACAAAAACATTTCCTATTATTTTTGATAACCCACAGAAGAGCAGGAAATACCAAAATATGAAAAATACAAATTTTTTATACATTTAATTTCTGAAGGGAGAAGGTGGTGGTGGCAGGGTAGAAATCACAGACTTACCTTTGCTTCTGTGTTCAGAATAAAGATCTCATTAAAAAAGAAAAAGAAGGAAATGTGGTATCTTAGTGGTTAAGTAGTTAATATTAATTTAGTAGGTAGAATGATGAGTTGTGCTAGAAGAGATCTACAGTAAATA
Source organism: Notiomystis cincta (assembly GCA_013398075.1). Lineage (NCBI taxonomy): Eukaryota > Metazoa > Chordata > Aves > Passeriformes > Notiomystidae > Notiomystis > Notiomystis cincta. Next base: position 8,106 of record VZRX01010381.1, read on the forward strand.
TCTCTTGGACCACTTAGTATTCAATATTTTTATTAGAGATATGGAAGATGAACTGGAGAGCTTGCAAATTTAAAAAGCACCCAACACATAGCTGGGAATGACTGCAAAAATGGAGAAATGCAGGCTTGGAATACAATCAGTCATGACAAAATGGAGGAATGCCTAGAAAAAAAGACTGGCTGCAGCTCACTCAGAACAACCACAAATATTTATATTGATTAGGAAGACAGAGGGCATAAAAATGGAGGGAGAATACCTGGCTAAGCAGGGCTTTTGCAGAAATGGATCTAGGTATTAGAGGAAATCACAAGTTGAATTATGTGTCAAAAATGTAATGCTGTTCTGAAAATGGCAAATCATAAAGAGATAACTATGAAGAAAAATGAAAATAATTGAACCTTTTGAGAAATGGGGCATATTTGGCAATGGTAGAAAATGGATAGCAATGGGGGTCTTCCAAATGAGAATGTGTGAACAAATTTTATTGTAAAAGGAAAAGTAAAATAACAATGGAAATATGAAACAAACCAGACCAAAATAGGATAAATGCATGATAGCATTGTTTTCTTAAGGAATTTAACCAATGGCAATTTCATTCTTATGCTGTATATCAGAGGTTAATATCTGAGTAAAGATAGTTAAATTGGCTTTTTATTATTGAATTATAATCACTTGAGCAATTATAAAAACAGGTGCTGCTGATTGAAATAAATTATTCCTTCACCTGATCACTATACAGCTGATAAGATCTCAAGATTGCTGCACAAGTACTCTTTTACTTGTGCTGAAGCCTTCTTCAACAGCATTTATTAAGCCAAGATGCTCTGGAAAGAAACTCCACTGAAGGACAAGGACAAAGATTAAAATCTTCTAAGAAAGAGTGTGCAGGCTGTGGTGTCTGCAGATCTTGATTTGATCATTAAGTAGCCTTGATACTTAGTTGACTGTTGAAAAGAAGTGTTTTCAATGTGTCTACAAGAATTTTCTCAGGCTTCTAGACCTATCATTTAGTCTTAAATCCTTCAGTCTATGAAGTTTGCAAGAGCACAGTGTAATAGTATGTTTAATGGCTCAGCTAAACACAAGTTAAAGTCGTAGATAGTGTGCATTTGGTTTGGCCTTAGCAATAAGATGCATGGAAAAACACCAGGGGGTTCAGCAGAAATATTTTCCACAAGCAGCTGGAAAATAAGCTTGCCTGCAAACCCAGTGGATATAGCTGCTGCTCTAACATGAAATACCAGTACATTGTACGAAGCAGCAGGCATTATCTGAAATACTTTAATGGGATCAGTGTAATTCTATATGGGTTATGGTAAGTAAAATGCCTACTCTGAGATGGTTTATCTGCCATGTAAGAGGTGCTCATTCTGATTTTCTCTTTGACAGAACATTCTCTGAACTTTTTTCTAAACTGAGGTAATTTAAAATCTGAATGTGGATTCTCAGTCATTCTTTCTCATTGATCATTCATCCATCCAACACAAAATTTCACATATTTGTCTAAGTATAGTAAGCAATGTTATACCTCATGTAAGGCACCACTGACTCAGCAGGCTGTGTATGCTGAGTAAACTCATTTTTATATACTTCTGTGGAAGTCCAGTTTCCTCGTTCATGTGGAAATCCCGTGCCTTTGGTGGCATAAACATGCATGGAAGACAGCAGTTTGATTAACTGTGTTGTGAAGCTGAGATAAGTACGGTATTTTGAGGTACTTAGATTTTTTTCAGCCTCTAAAATATGTCTAGTTTTCACTCTGGCAAAATCTCCTTCTTCCTATTTGATCCAATGAGTTTGCAGATGGAACAGCTGTCCCAGCTTTATTGAGTGCAGAATTCACAACAGGGCTTGTTCAAGTCTTTACAGGAAGTCAAATGCAGAGTTACAGTTTTGGTGCTTTTATTGTGTTGCCTCCTTCTGCCTGTGCTCGCTGTTGTTTGAGTAGCACGACCTGAACATTTGCTCCAGCTAAGGCTGTCATGGAGACAGTGCTAAGTTAGAACTTAGCAAACGGTCTTAGCACAGTCTGTCTGTCTGTCCAGCTGCTTTGCCTTTTGTCACTGACAGAGGACTTTCTCCAGAGGCTACCGTAAATTCCTTTCTCAGCTGATGATCCGTGTTGCGCAAACAAGATTAATGCTGCTGGTACAAGCCAAAATACTCACTGCCAGATGTGAGAATGAGACAGCCTTTTCAGCAAAGTATTTCCTCTGTTGAGAAGAATTGCTCTGGGGCCGGTGTTTCATGGGGAGACCTTCCTGGTGGGTTCCTGAACTTCCTCTAACCCCGCCTGTGCAAAGAGGCTCCCAGGAAGGTGGAGACAGCTGGACACAGGTCTCCTAGAGAATCTTTTTCAAGGGCTCAAACAGCAGTGGAATCATTAATGATAAGTATTGCTAGACTTACAAAGAGTAAACCTCCTAAAAGCAAAGTTGGCTGATCTTGTGGTGAGAAACACAAAATATGCAGGGAACAGAAATGCAGAAATAATTGACTGATATCAGCAAAACAATTGGTGCTGTTTCATGACAACTTTATCAAAACCTGCAACTGCAGCGTTGTCATGCAGAATAAAAACTCTTTCTGAAAATCCAAGAAAACACATTTAAGGGCTTTGAATTCAACCAGCGAAAACTGTGCTTTAGATAAGTCTTCTTTAAAGCATCAGTAACTTTGAAAAGAATATGAACATATCATTCATAGCAGATACAATTTAAAACAGTTTCCATAAGTGGTGCAATAATGTAATTTATAAGTGCAGTCAGTGCCTTATGTAGCTCAGAAGGGTTAAGATTTTTTCAAAGGCACTGACTTCTACAGATCATTTCTGGAAATAATTTTTAACATGTATACTGTGTGTACACTATTTTTGATAGTAAAAATTTGAGCTGCTCTGGATGCATGGATGAAATTGTGTATGTTTCTCTGTGGTACTTGATTTAACCTACATCATCAAGTAAAATGTCCAGGTAAAATTGCTTTATTGAATTCCTATGATGCATTTCCATTTAATCCAGTGAATTGGCTAGTAAAAATAAAACAACATGAACACCAATCTGAATCACATATTCATTGAAATATTTTGATTATCTAACAATTTCAATCACATATCTCAAGGCTGAAAAACCACAACTGCAATATTTGTGTGGAATTAAGAAAACCTGTCTCTTCCTTTTAAGAAAGGAAGAATATGGCATTTCTAATATTAATCTGGTTAAAAATGAGAGAAGCTGAGTAGCAAAAAATGTCTTGAGCCTTCAGAGAAATGCAGTGGTGTCCAGGCCTCAGTCCTTGAACCACAAGCTGTCTATGAGGACAAAGGACCTGCTCAAATTATCTTCGCTGGTTGACATTTATTGCTACAATTTGCTAAAAATTACCCTTGATTTGATAAGTCCCAGTTTCAGGCAGGTTCTGTGACCACCAAGCTTTACCTGAGAATGTTCTAGCAGTGGGGTCCAGCAGATGGCATGTATCACCATCTTTCCTCAGGACCCATCCATCTGGCCCCTTCCAGTGAATGACTGACTCTTCTTCAGGTTCTGCTGCTTTATGTTGGCTCCCAAGAAGAATTGCCTGAGCATTACTGTCTAGAAAAGTCAATAAGAGTTTTCCAGCTCAAGCTTGTATTTTATTTTGTGATGGTTGCTTTATGTCTTTATATACAGAAGTGGCCTGTGGTGAAGTATTAAACTATTAAAAAAATTGAAAAGGCAGTGTACACTCTTTGGTGAAAGGAAATCTTGATGGTTCAGGCTGTGTAGCAAACCACAGGTTAGTTCTAAATTCTCTATTCTGTACACCCTACCAGGTGTGGAAAAAAGGAGCAAACTTCCACCATATCAGAGACTTAGATGTCCAATTCCAACATGTGAAAGAATAACAAGAACACTAAATTAGTGTTTCAACAAGTGACTGTTGAAAATGGATATCAACGTTTCACCAGGGGGCTTCTCTTTAAAAAAGTTTTGCTCTTCCCAATTCTTAGTTTTGAAGACAGTAAAGATGTCTCCTTTATGTTTGGGCCTTCTAACTGTAGCTGAATTGTTGTACTATCTAAAGCACTGTTGCAAGAGAGACATCTGTGTTTTTAAGAGCTCATTAATGGGAGAAAAGACAACTACTTTTGGAACTACACATTTCTTCACATACCCCCTTAATGCCACAACACAACATCCAGAATTCTCATTTGCTATTATATTTATAGAGGGTGACTCTCATTCCACAAAAAGTGTGCATGTCATGTTTGGTCAGGGATAGTCTGAAGTTCCTGTTGTCTCCACTGTCTTCAGGGCCAGCTGTCCAAATCTAAAGCCTGAGTGAGGGCAATCTGCATGGCTAAAATGCCAAAACCCCAGCAGAAGCATATTTGAATTCCAGGACTGGCCTGTGATCACTGAGCTACCACACTTTTCTCCAACACTGCATCAACTTCCGTGAAATTCTACAAAAATACCTTTAATTTTAAATTCCCAGTATAGTGCTCCAACCCATTACATCCTATTCATCCTACTTGGGGTACTCCATCCATCTGGGGCCTCTAAAAGTGTCTCAAACAATGTTTGGCTGATTATTCTTTCTAGGTACAGGGAAAGTTTACCTTGCTATGAAAACAAAAGAGATTGTCAAATTATTCTTATAAATGTGGAGACTTTCTGTTAAACTGTTTTGTATTTTTTATTATTTCCATCAGTGACCTGAAATGATAGCCCAACTCTATAAATTTCCTTATTTTCCTTCAGTGGAGAAGCACAAGGAAGAGAAAGAATAAGGAAGGCAAAGAATTATTCTGGGTCCAGACTGAATTCCTAGTTGCCGTTCCCACAAGACTATCAGTTTGTTGTGGCCTTTGCTGTTAATTGTCAAAAAATGCTGTTTGGCTCACAAAGAATTGCAGTGGTCTTGTGTGAATTTCCAATACAGATTTCATCCCTCTTGCTTGAAACACAAGAAGATTGAACCTTTCTTGCCTTGAGTATATGCTTTCTACCTGGAATACATGACTTTAGAAAAAATCTCATCATACTAAAATTCACATTTTGTTTGGTATCTGTTTAGGAAAGTTATTCAGCTTTATAAGTACCATTTAAAACGATCTAGAAAAAAAAATTCCTCAGAACAACTGGGTTTGTAACTTCTTCATATTTCAGTATTTCAGTTTATTAAAGTGAAGATAAATATAGTATTATAATCATTATCAAAGAGCAACGTTTCATAACAAATCATAGAAATTTTTCTAATATTTAGTACAGCTTATCTGTCAGAACTCTGAGTGTAAAAATAAGCCTCAATGGCGCTGTCCAGCCTGGTCTGAAGCCTTCACCTGCATTCTTGGCCCAGGTTCTGGCCAGACCAGAGTTCATTTTGGCAGGAAAGGGCCGTGGCTGGCACCTGGGGGTTATTCTGTGCCACCTCCTTACTGGAAGTGGGCAGGAGGGAGTCTCTTCTGGTCAAGGAAGCGTGGCAGACGGAGCACTGGGGGGAGCAGCTGGGTAGTGCTGGTTCTGAGCCAGAATAGAGTTTGAGAGGACTGGTTTCAGGCTGCAGGGAGTGGTCAGGGCAGAGTGGCTGTGGTTAGGTCAAACTCTGCAGTGAGCATTTGGCATTAAATCACTCCCTCTTTCTGTACACTTCTGTTACTAATAGTGATACCGTTCCTTTCCTTATCTCGTTGCTGTTTCCAGTAAACTGTTCTTACCTCAGCTGATCTGTGTCCATCTGGCCTTCATCTTTTGTGCCTCTAGTTCCCCTCTCCAGCCCGATGCAGAGGGGAGAGGGAGAGGGAGCAGAAAATCTAACACATGACTGGGAGAGTCTCAGTGGGAGCACTAAACTGGAGAGTGCCATTCCTAAACCACAGCACCCTGCCTGGGCACTGTGGGATGGGAGCCAGGCAGGGGCTGGAGGCCCCAAGCAGGTTCTGGGGTGCCAGGGCCTGGGGCAGGGCTGTGCTGGGGGCCCTCAAGGGGCACCAATGGCCCTGCCAACATATGTCTCCATGATAAGTGCTTTGGGGCCTATGCAGGACAACTTCTGCTGCCCAAAGTCTGCTGCCAATGGAAATGTGAGACAATAGGACTGTTTTTTCCTTCTTGAGTACCAGCAACAGCTCTTAATGGTCATACCCGTGTCCTGCCTTGTAGGTTTCTACAACCATTTTCCCATCTGAAGCTAAAATGTTTTCAGTTAGCAGGTAACAGCAGGATGGAGCCCAAGACACTGCAGGGGAAAAGTAACCAAACTGTTCACTTTTGATACCATTCTCTGCAGCTCCTGCTAATCAGACAGTGGAAAAAGAGCAGGGTAATTGGGACTGATGGACTGCAGATACAGGAAAAGGACATATTCAGGATACATACATTGTTTTTCCACTGTGTTTTATCACCAGACTCCTTCATTAGAAAGCCAAACTTAGCTGTCACTATCAGAATTAATGATGGTGATGTAATTTGAAACATAAAAATATTTCAAATTTGATTGATCAATAGTAGCATTGTCTAGTCAAAAGATAAATTGTAAAATAAAATGCCATGTGGAGCTTTTGTTTCCCAAAACAACTTTACATTCTTTTAGTAGCACTATATGCTCTAAAATATAAAGCTTTCAGCTCTTTTACTTAAGAAAAGTATTTGAATAACTAATATTTTTAATTTTATTATATATAATGTGTACATTTAAAAAAGATACAAAGATTATGCAATCACAAATGCAAAGTCTAAATCCTTTGCCTCGATCCAGTTACACACAAGCTCACCTTTTTCTCTGCCAAGGGACCCACATCTCCATCGCTCTTGGAAAGAAAGTGTCAACATCCAGAAGCTTCACGGAACATGCTGCAATTCTCAACTCAGGGCTAGTTATTAGCTGCAGTCTTTTCCCCTCACAGCTTTATCAACACAGTGCAATACACACCATGATAACTTGTGATTGCTGGGGGCTAATTAAAAGGCACTGATATTTCTAGTGACAGACTAGATTATGTTCTCTTTTCCCTATCAATAGATTATTTTTGCAACAGGCAGGAGTATGGCCACGATAAGTAGATATCATACCCCTCCTTGTCAGAAAACTGTTTACATCTTACTTATTTCTCAGCAAAGGATTTCTCAGTAAAAAGCTCTTCATTTGCAAAATAGCAAGCAATGCATTGCCTCACAGGGAGAAAAGGTGCAGAGCTATTTATTCTGCTGATTTGAGTCATATTATAACTGAGTACGATAGGGCTGGGCTTTAATTTTTTTTTAACAATAAGCAATGGATTAGAGGCTTGCTCAGCTATTCTTCATTCATTAACACTATAACTGTCGAATACTCTGTGCTTAACAAAATCCCATAATTGCAGATAGCATTAGTTCTGCATCTTTGGAGAACAGCCAGCATGGATTCTAATGAAATAAGCCGACCATGCATCGAGGGATTTAGGAAGTACTGCTATGCTGCCTACAATGACATTTTATTACTGATTAAATAATCTTTGAATCTGACTGTTGTGCAGCATTTTGCAACCTTACAGTAGCTAGATTCAAATACTTTGTGAAAAAAGAATAATGTGATCCTCAGTGGGTCTAATCTTTCATAAATAGAGTCAAGTTGTTCAAAACCAGAAGCTCATTAGCTAGCTCTTTGCAAATTGTATTAAGGCTGGAATCAAGCTGTATATGCAGAGTTTTTGAAAGCTCACAAAGTAAATACATTCAGGCATATGCATTTTGAAAATTAGTGTATTCATTCAGTAATATGAACAATGTTTCATGTTCATACTTTGTAGTCTGATGATTTTTTTTAAGGTTTCTGATTGGAGTTTTAGGCTGGAATCTTGGTTGTGTGAAAGACTAGTCCTCCCTATAAGCCTCGCTTCCATTATATCTCTGAACCACTACAGCAACCACAGTGTTTCTGCTCTTTGTCCAAAATTTTACACTGTCTGTATGTTCAAATCAGGCAGCTCAACCCTTACAAGAGAGGATGCCACAGTCAGGGACTTTTCTGTAAAACAACACAGATTGTAGCACTGTTCTACAGAGCCTATAGCAGGCCACCATCAATCCAGCTGCTGCAGATGCCTCCCTTCAAGGAATGCAATTCTATAAATCAATATTAAAAAAGAACTGCAGGAAAATGTAAGATCTCAACATCACTAAGTAAATTAATCATTCAAATAAAATTTATTCATTCAGTTTAAAATCAGTCCTGCTGTCTTACGGACTCTACGGACTCTTACGGACTTTAGCACTACTGTGCTAAAGAAGTATCAGGTATTTTCAACAACAGATCTCAAGAACAACAACATATATTTTACTTCAGGGGAGATACAGTCTGTGGTATTAATGTTACATTTCAATTTACTAACAGTTCCTTTGCCTTCCATGAGATCTGTCACTTCAAAAATGTCTCTGTAAGACCAGGACCTGTGTTGAAAGGCCTGGTGTGCACACAGGGTAAAATGTTCAGAGATTCTTGCAAATAAACTGGCACAGAACTTGGCAAGACATATTCTTTGACTTTTTGAATATTTTTTTTATGTACTTGAATATTACATTGTTTTAGGGATGCAGTGAAAAAATTTGGGTTCTGGTGACCCTGACTGATTTGTAAATCTTGATGCCGATGAAATGCAATCTATCATCAGGAAAGACAGCATTATTTAAAACATTTGGGAGGAATTTTACTGTATTCACTGCAGACTTCTTCTTAACCATAACTACAACTTTCTGGGACCTCTTGTCATATTTATGGTTCATACCAAGAGTGAATATGGTTTGTATTTAACAGTTATGATGAATTGTTTTTATGCATCAGAGCAAAACTTGATATTTTATAGTTGCTTTGAATTTGAACCATGAAATATTCATTACATTTCACAACAAAAACTTCTTCCAACAAATCACTCACTCAGTTCATTTTGTATACTAATTTCATGTAGGTCTAGAATACAAATTCTGTGCAGAAGTAGGAGCATTACCACAACAGGCAGCTGGTTACCAAACATTTGGAATCTTGAGTATTTGAAGAAATAATGTGATTTCAATTATTTTTTCTTTGTAGGCTGGGGTGGAGTCAGTTCTTTGTTTGGGAAACACTGCTCAGACTCGATAAGTTAGCGGTATTTTTGTTAGCAGAAAATCAACACTCCCTCCTCTGATGTGTGTCACTCTCTGTATCTATGAAAAGCTGATACAACCCCCATAACAAGTTTTAACTTAACAATATTTGGCCAGCAGGTCGAGGCAGGTGATTCTGACCCTCTACTCTGACCTCATGAGATCCCACCCAGAGTCCTGCATCCACCTCTGGGGTCCTCAGCCCAGGAAAGATGTGGAGGAGGTCCAGAGAAGGGGGACCAAGAGGATTACAGGGCTGGAGCACCTGTCTTGTGAAGACAGGTTAAGAGTTGGCATTGTTCAGCCTGGAGAAGGCTCCTGGCACTGGGGCCTGACAGTACTGAAAGGGCACTTAGAAAAGGAGGGAGGGACTTTTTATGGAAGCAGATATCAATAGGGCAAGAGGAACCATTTTTAAACTAAAAGAGGAGATATTTCATGTTAGGAATGTTAGATGTTAGGAAGAAATTCTTTGCTCATAGGGTGGTGAGACAATGGAACAGTTTTTCCAAAGAAACTGTGGATGCCCCAACCCTGGAAGTGTTCAAGGCTGGGTTGAACAGGGCCCTGAGCATTTCTGCACAGGGATTCTGATTGGGAGCTAGATAATTTTTAAGGTCCCTTCCAGCCCAAGACATTCTATGATCGATAAATCTCTGATATTTTGTCACATTCATCAGCTTCAGATCAATTTAAAATACATATATGTTTTATCATACCTGGACATCTCTGGTTTACCTTTTATGCACTTATTTTTCATAGCAAGATGAATCATCATAGAACATAATCTTATATGAAAATGTGAATAAATTGTTTACATGGTCTTATACCAACCTCTGAAAATCCGGAATTGAGCACTTTAATGCTTGACTTAGTCCTCAACATGGACTTTCATGGGAACCTGCTGACTTTTTCTGTATCCATCCAGCCCAGGTTAGCAGTGCTGGAGTGAAAGGGAATATTGCACCTCCCTGCTTCAGCTTTTGACCGCTGGTGATGGCCAGCCTGGACAAAGAATCAACAGAGTCATCCACATTCCCAACAGCTGGCCACCACTTTAGTTTAACCTTTGGCTTCAGTATCTGGAGAGGAAATGTGGAAAACCTATGCCAAGTTTGTCAAAATTCAGCCACCAGACTTCTGTTTTCATTCAGCATGATGATAGTCAAAGTCATAGGGATTGACTGTGTATATTTTTCTAGGTAGCAGTGATTTAGGATTTTGAAGCTTTGGTCAAGGTTCCTCCCCAGAAACTTGCCTGGATCAGTGATTGATATACTAAAATTGCTGCCATTCTAGAAGCTGGTTCAATGAGAAAATTTAAGACACCTTTGAGACAACAGTCATGCCTCCTAGATACCATTCTGTAAGAGGACTCGCATTTAATATGAATTAAAATCTAAATTTTATTAACAACAAATTTTCTATATTTTAAGTCAGATAGTGAAAGATAAAATCATCAGTTTAAATTCAAAATGAACCCAGCAATTGCTGCCCTTTCAGAGCAAAAAACCAAAATGCTTAGCTTTATGGGGTTTCATTTAAATTTGAAAGAATCTTCTAAATTAAATCTAGGCAACCATTGTGATGAAAGTAATTTTCATTAACAATCTGAACTTTCCAGAAAAATTATCAGAATCAAACCAATCTATTTCAACATTTTCTTCAGACTTTTGCCTGGTACCGTTTGGAAGTTCTAAATGGATAAGTTGTTCCAATCATCTTAAAATCTGTAAAATTCTTTAAAATGTTGTCATGACTTTTGAAAATATGCTCATGAAAAATTTCTTTGCCATGATGAATAAAATGTAGCTTGAAATGCAATTTTTCTTGATTTTTAATTAATATTAAAAAACGTGATATCGCTTTTTAAAATCAATTCAAATGAGGAGTATGAAAACTTTTTAGCATAGGACTTTAACTTTTCTCCTAATTCCTTAGATCAAGATTATTCTGTGGGTATATAACGAATGTAGACAAAGGAAAAATTAAAAACATTAAAACTAAATATAAACCAGAGTACATTAATTAATTTAATTTCTGTGTTGCAAATGTTTTAAAATCCAAATTTTCAAGACATTAAAATAACTGTGCAAAAATCAGGCTACGTGTTTGATAGATATGCTGAAGACAGACCCTGACCAACATGCCTGTAAGCAAATCCTTAAAAGATCAACATTAGTATCAGATCCAGACAAATAAGTGATTTGAGCCACAAGATGTCAGAAGAAAAGAGAATGGAGAGTTGCCACTGTGGACTGAAAAGGCAAAGGAAGCGCTAAGAAAAATAAATACAAGTTTGTTAATTAAGCCAATAAAATAAGGGGAAGAGGTTACATAAAAGAAATTAAACTAATTCTGAAGCATAAACACCGAGATAAAACTGGAAATTCCATCATTAGACAATAGAATATGCAAGAACACAAACCTTAATCTCTGCTGTTTCTTCAGTATAAACAAATCTGCTGGTTGCTAGCATTATTGCTGAAAACAGATCTCATTGAATTGTACACAGAGAATAATTTCATCTTTTGGAAATAAAGCTATTATTTCACTCTACCTCTTTGTCCAGGGAACCTAAATTTTAGTCTAGATTGAAAACAGTCAAAGACACAGTTTCTTATTAAGTAGTCAACAACCTGAAGGCACTGCTTTCTCTAAAGGCTTAAATAAAAAAAAAAGTAAATAGGGAAAGGGGTCCAGAAGGCAGGATCTAATGTAATTTAAAACTGGAATTACATCAGCAGTTTCAAACAGATGGCAGAATGCAGAGATAAATGTGTTAGCTCTTTTAGCTTATTTGGTCTCTCCATTGTTTGCATCATTAAAACATGCAATAGTTTACAATTTAAAAATATTCTGTGTATTAGACACTGGAAAAATGGACATGCACCTACTGAGTGGAAGGAGGTAGGATTGAATTAATTTGCCATACTTTAATGTACAGTATCTGGGATGCTTTAGGCAAGTCTGCAAATAGGTTTCCTAGGAAATGAGATGAACAAAAATATAATGACCTTGAAATTATAACCCCAAATGTCCCAAGTATTTAGCAACCTAGCTCAGAAGTGGTAATTACATAAAAAATACAAAAGATCCTTAATTGCTTCAGTTATAGTGTATCTAGGCAGGTCAGTTACTGTACACAGCTGCAAAAAATGGTACGTGATTAATAGGGGGTTGCTTATGATAGCACTAACTAGCTAGTGTGTAGTGCAAAACACTCATTTCTTTTCCAATTAAAGGAAAAAAATCTGGTTTTGATTAGGCTCTTCAGAAGGTCTAAGTCTGTAGCAGCAAAATACTCCACTCTCACATTGTTAAATGTTTTAGTCAAGGACTAAGCAGCATATATTCATGAAAACCAGAAAAGTTTATATAAAATATTGGGGTGAAAATGCTGCAGATATCAAAATAAGACACTTCAGACCATTTTGGTTATTCTAGTTCATTGGCTGTAAAACTACAGGGTAAAGCACTTCAAATCAATAAGACTGATACAGGTGCGTCTCCAGAGCTGGAACCAGGCATCAACCTTGCCTGTGATTCATTAAACTGCAATTAATCATTCTTTCCACGTAGCTCTAAACTCGTTCCATCACAGTTTGAAGAAGGAAGCATTCAAAAAATCACGTAAAAGAACTTGCAATACTTCCACATAGTATTGAGGTTCCAAGAGGTCTGGGAGAAACCCTGAGCTGTGTGGAGAGCTCTCCAGATTTGTGAGAGTCTCCTGGTTCACCCATCCATCAACAGGTTGAGAAAAATATGTGGGCCTGATCTTTGAAGCATTACCTCAAAAACCTGCCCTGCAGAAGAGTCACTACAATGATCCCTGCTCAGGCCAGAGTGTGCACCTATGGGAAAAATGAGTTGGTCCACTGGGATTCCAGAGCTTGACTGGGCTCTGGTCATGCTCTTGGTACATCCATGGGCTCTGGTGTGCTCTAGGAATGGCTCTATCAGCATTTGGAGAGAGGAAGGGACCAGGAGTAAGAGGAGGGAGTACAAACATCAGTCGTCAGTAAGGATAAAATTCATACAATTGTGGGTTTCCTCTTGTCTCTAAGGAGTGCTATGAAACTTAACACTGATAAGTCAGCATTCATTGCTGGGGAAAAACACTCAACACTTCAAAGAGGTGGATAGAGATGTTTGCTCAGGCATTTATTAAAGACTCCTCTTGCAGATCTCTCCATATCCTGGCAGAGTTGATTCATGTGTCTGAGATCACCACAGCTGCTAGATGGTGGCGATTTCTTTTAGGCAGCGAAAGCTGAAGGTCCAGGAAATGAAACAAGACTATCAAATACATATTGTTGCGGGAAATGGGCTTTTGAAATTGTTCTCTAAATCTTGGTCATCCCCATAGCTTTGTCTTCACTTGAGGAAAAAGGAAATTTAACAGCTATTTTTCTGGTTTCTGTTGTGCATACATGTGTGCATTCAGTCAGTGAATTTAAATCCTGCCTAATCTATAGTTTTCAGAGAAAGTAACAAACAGTTTTAAAGCCCTTAAAACTACTGCATTGTTCCCTGGTGGAGGAGTAGCTTTAAAGACAAAACAGAATCATTTTGTGCCATGATTTGACCATTAAATTATTCTGCATATTGAGCATGATCAGAAACTATAGCATTAGATCAAGCTATGAAAATAAACCTGTGAAGAAATTTTCAGAAAGAAATACAGGCTTGTATTCTGCTTTGCTTTTCATTGGGATCATGGAAAGCGATAAAGGGAGATCTGAGATGCAGAGAAGTAAGGCAGCTTCAGGAACTCTCTCCTGGGAGAAATCCTGAATTATCTTACCTGAGAATCCCTCTTGAAGTCTCACTGAAGCCATCTGTGGTGAGCTCCTTCCACTGCCCTTGAAAGTCGCAGCTTGCCAAGCTCTGTGGCCGCTTGACTCTGTCTAGGGTCACTTTGCACCCACATCTTTTTCCTGTGCAAGTCTTAGAGAAGAGAACAAGCTAAACTCTCCAGCAGATTTTGAATCTGGTACTCTATAGTCTCATCTTTGGCATCTTGCAAACCAGACAAAAAGGTCATTCAGAGAAAGCAGAATTGCCTACAATCAAGCCAAAGTCACACTGAATAGTCTACTTGCTTTAAAGGGTCTGATTTCACAGATTCAGATTGTGTGTGAATAATGATTTGCAAGTGATGTCTTTCCTATATAATTCCTACTAGAGATTGCCACTCGCCAGATCAAAAATAAAATTTTCAGTTGTTAGAACTGAAATGCAGAGCAGAGCGGGTATCCCCTCAAGAGAAATTTGCACAAAAACAATATTAACTGCAAGGCAGGTCAAATGTTCACTGACACATCTTGACAATGCCCCTTTTCTTTACATTGACTCTATTTGATTAAACTGATTGAAATGCATTTCATACTTGTGCTTTGTCAGTCTATATTTTGGGCTTCATGAACAAAATGATACTAGATTGACTTACCCAGATACTTCACAAAGCTTGTCATGTTGAATTAATTAATGTTGCTTGTATAGCGTGAGAATATGGAGATTCATCTTTTCAATTCTGTATTTGCTTTACCACCAAATAAGGGGATGATAAAACATTACCTTGGTAGTTAACAGACATTTTAAATGTCTTCATTCCTTTAGAAACCTACAATGGAAATATTACGGTAATTGTAGCACACATTATGTAACATTAGTTACATAAACCCAGAAATAATAGAGTAGTAACCAAGAGTAGTAGTGAATTAAACTAACTATGCTTTCTCTTTTTTTCCTTCCTTTTGGGTAATGGGTGGTGCAGAAACATATACACAATTGCTCTTTAGAAACCTGAACGTTAAAAATTTTACTAAATCTCCAAAGACTTGGGAGGATGTTTTGTGCTGCAGTCTTGCAACACTGATAGTGAAATCAGGAGAATGGTGTTAACTTAATTTACAAGATAGTAGTGCTTCCCCCATCTCACTTACAGTATCCATTTGGGATTTTGTAGGCTTTTTTATATCTAGATATCTTAGACCCCTTGCTGTGAAACATTATGCCATAATAATGCTGCAGTTCACTTTAGTGCATTTCTTTTTGTGCTAAATAAAACGAGTAAGCAGTGTATAACATGAAAGGTGTCAATGAGTTTTTCAAATGCAATTAGAGCCAATGATGTGAATACATTGTATTTTTAGGTGAGAAGAGGAACAAAACATTTGAAAATGTGATTGTCATTGGAATGAAAGATGGTCAAAAGTAATATTCTGTTCAGAAGCTGATATTGCTTGATTTTGTCAAAAGTCCCTTTTACCTTTTATTCCTTAGTCATGGTACTCTTGAGCTGGGAATTCAAAGCCTTGTAGCAAAGGTTGCGGAAGGAAGGTGCGGAAGGT